>VZTG01009683.1:760845-784717 GCA_013397845.1 Melanocharis versteri | reverse complement strand
AAAAAAAAAATTGAAAGTCAGAGAACTTGAGGAATTCTTATTTAAGGTGTCAGTCACTGCAACTGGGTGGCAGAGTTGACATGATGAGGGAAAAAATGGGATAAATGGGACTGGAATGTCCTGAGCAGGTGTTAAAATCTTCGCAGCAACAGGTTATTAACAGCACAACTATGCAATATTTATATGCATCTTATAAATAACAAAATTCGAGCAAATTAAATAAATCTCATATTTTAATAACATTCCAAATTAATGCAAAGTGCACGAGTGGAAAAAAGGAAAAAAAAAAAAAAAGAAAAAAAAAAGAAAAAAAAAAGAAAAAAAAAGAAAAAAAAAAGAGAGAGAAACCAAGAAACGCGGCTAAAATGCTCAATTCAGGTCGAATCTCTCCGGTGACTGAAATTAATGGAGCTGCTGCCACCCGTGAGCTTGGGAGAGAAGAAAAAGTAGAAGTAGTCCAAGAACCCGGTGATCATTATGATGAAGAAATTCCACAACTGGTGCCTGTGCAAAGAAGGCGCTTTGCTGAGCTGAGGAAAATGTAACAAAGTCAAGAAAAAGGTGACAACCTGTGCGAGAGAACCAACCTTTCCCTTGCTGAGAGAAAGAAACAACCTCTGCTTCTGAAAAGTACAAAATCAAAACCTAAAGTTGCAGGACAGTTACTGGAGAGTTACAGGAGAGTGTAACTCTCAGACTTGCAGATATCACCAAAACCAGAAAAAAAACCCCATCTCTGGCAGCAGTGCTCCTGTGACACCTCAAAGCAGATCACCTACACCACAGGCCTGTGGAAGGGCGGGTGTGACTGTTCTGCTCCAGGCATCACAGGACACACCATCTTAAAGCGTTAATACTTCTTGGTCTTCACACACTGATAACTCTCGTACTACATAAAGAAACGTATTAATTTTAAAGATCATCCCTAAACAGCAAGCCCCCAAATCTTTTACTAAAGCTATATATAAGGAAAGTGGGGTTATCTAAAGCAAAGTCTTGATTCAGCTTGTATTGGAAAATTACCTTTTTGTGCACTTGTAATAGAACTGTTTCATAGATTTACAGAACCGCTACAGAAGGCAGTGACAGTAGCAATTTTGGTTTTTAATCTAATAATTTAGGATGTAGCAGTCACAGACAGGAAACTGAGCGCAGAATTTTAAATAGTCCATCCAAGTAAATAGATTTATAGTTATGCTGTCAAACAGTGCAGCAATCATAGTAGCAAACTAGGGAATAGCTCTGTTTTAATACTGTTCAAACCTGCTTGGGACCAGCAACTCACATTTAACTGAGGGATGCTGAAGGAAGTCAGGCAATAAGGCAAAATGGCAGTGAAAACAATTTGACTATGGAGCACAGTCAGGAATACAAATGAAAGACAAAAAAAGTAATTTGTAGATTCTTTCTTCATCTGGTTGGACAGCTTGGAGGCTTTAGAGCATGCATGCATGCCTGGGAATGTCAATAACTATGCCCCCCCATCAAAATACCACAGAGAAACTGCTGGGGTCTCCATCTAGTTTTCACTTCACAGAGAAATTCTAGATGGGAAGCAGATGTACAACTGCCTTTACTTCTGGTTGGGCAGAAGTTGGAGCAGAAAGGCACCCACAGTAAATCTCGAATTGGAGCTGTAAGAAAGAAACACAGACTCTGTAGACACTTGCACTTAATGGGCAGCTCCGAGGGGCCTTTCAGCTGCTCTACTGCCACTGACTGTAATGAGACCCCTGGGTGATGATGCATTTAATCTGATGACCTAGTTACAAACCAAAAAGTATTCAGTGTAAATGTGCATTGCTTTCTGGTCTGTTCTTGTTCTTTAAATAGTTTGTAATCTGGAAAAAAAATTTTTGCTTTTTAATACTTCACTCTCTCCATCTACAAAGGGTCTTTTGTAAAATGTCTTGACAGCTGTGTGGAGTAATTGCTGTGTAAGTTCTCCTAAGTCATGTATTTATCCTGGGAGGGAGGGGGCAGGGACAGACACAAGAATCCAAATTTGGCACATTAATAACTGGATCTTAATTTGCAATTTTTTGCATTAATTTTACTGATGCTATTACAAATGCATAAATTAAAATAAAGGGATATCGGGCTGTGACAGTCTTTCTTACAGTGTTCAGTGATGCAAAATAAAATTGGTTTACCAAGTACAGTTTAATTCTTTCATCCTTGAACTGATTTGCTATTAAATTCTCGTTACTATGAAATATTATGTTAAATATTATAAAGCAATGACTAGACTATGGTACTTAGGATACAGTAGCCATACAGTTCTGAGGCGTCATTATAATGCCAATAGCATGTATCAGCTTTTCAGAAATTCTGACATTTACATGTCATGAATTAGACCAATTGACTTAAGTTTTAGACTGATTTCTGAATATTCTTAAAAATCTCATTTACAGTGTTATAACTGCATTAATAAGAATGGAATTTAAAATGCATTTAGCTTAGTTGTAGTAAAATACAAGTTTCCTGAGTTCAAGAGAATCAGCCAAAGGTTAAAGCAGTTAACAGCTGCATTTAGAAACGAGGAAAAAAAAAAGTAATGAGCAAGGGAAACTAAATCAGCGGGGGGACAGTAGGCAGTCAGACTCAGGATCTGCCATAGTCTGAAATGCATCTATAGTAGGGCTTTAGTGGAAAGACACATGTAGAGTTTCTTCAGTATATTCCATGTTATCAGTAAGACCAAGAAGTACAGTAGAAATAGAAAATTGCAGTTATGTTCACAGTTATTTAGTGGATTTTTAAATCTAATCTCTCTTAAATTGGTGATTTTTGCATGTGCTATTATCTTAATGAATAGAGGATATAGCCCCCTCGTTCACTTAATGTATATTTATTGCAAAATTCCTGATTAATTATATGTTCCTAGGAATTCCAGTCTCTTTCTGCATATGCAGAGTTCAAATCTTCTCACAGCAATGGGGGTATGAATGAAACTGGTATTCTTTAAATAAATTAGGTAAGAATCATAAAGCACTAAAACTAGGACATAACCTGGGTTATTTTTAAAGCAACCTTTAGGAGAACAAATCAGCTGACAGTTGAGCTCATGGTTGTCACAGTTAGGTGACTGACTGAGCTTCAGCAAATCTAAGGATGCATTCATTGGTTTAAAGATAGACCTTAATATTTGCTATGTCCTGAGTTCATAAATAGAACGCCATTTGCTTTTAATTTAGTCAGGCTTATGTTTGACATTAAATTCCCGTCAATTCGATGCCATTGTTTATGTCCACAGTTTACAGTCTGTGAACATGCGTGGCTGAGGTAGTATTTCTACAAATTCAACCTAAATTGCTCAAGAGAGCTTTAAATAAAGGCAAGTTTTAAAACCTGTGTTCTTGATTTTCTAGCATTTGTCTGAAATTTTCTTTAAATTTCTTATATTCAGTAAATTTGGTTTTACTTATGCCATTGATAATGATGCATATCTTAATTTTTCTGCTGACAAACTAAGAAAATATATTATAGAAGTACCTATTTATATAACTCACTCTTTCCTACATGGTTTACAATCATTTCTAATCTATGTCGCACAAGAAACTACTAAAAACACCTACTATATGCTCCTTTGATTATGTTGCAGGCTACCTATTTCTGCACTTATCTTTTCTAAATGCTTCTGCTATTGTATTTCTCGTAATCTCTCCTTTCTAATTACACTCAAGCTCTTCCTAATGGATTCCTGCTGCTAATCAGAACATCAGAAGACCACTTACTCCTTTTGACAGAGCCTCCTTTTATCCATCTCTTTAACCTTTTAAAATGAGAGCTCTGGCCGCTTCATTTGTTTAGGTTTTGAAGAGGCTCTCTGATGCACTGTACACTTACAATGCTTCACCTTTTGCAAGTCCATGGTGATACAGTAGCTATGTAGCACAATCTGCAAGTTTCCAGTTTCAAGATATCGCCTGTAGAAGTATCCACATTTAAAACTTTCTGGAGAAAAGAACCTGAAATGAGGCTGCAGAGTACCGGTATAGCCTGCTGTCACTGTATAGCATGGCAGCTTCAGCAAAGAAAATCTTTAGTACTCGATCCTTTTGATGCTCTGTTTTGCAGACCAAATTCCAGTCAGAGTGCATGTAAGTGTGTAAATACATAAAGGTTTTCAACATTCTCTGGAACCCACAGTTTCTTTGGGGCCCATGGTGTGCCCGGTGGCACAATGCTCAGATAAAATGATCAAAAGTTCAGTGTTGGGGCAGATAAATCTGGGCAACATCGCTGAAGCTTAGAGACTAAACTGTTCTGCCTCTGCTTAGACTTCTGTTTAGCCTGTCTGGGCACCCATTTGAAAAATTCCTCCTTATTATTCCTTCCTTCAAATATACCCATTTGTGAAGTTGCAACCAAAATTCACGATTTTATTTTGTGAGATTTTATTGTTACTTTTTTCTTAGATAGTGAATTGAATCTACTCTCCAATAAATTTATCAGGCCCATCCTTGATATATCAGGATATTTTCACTATACATACACTTAGAATGGAAAAATAAGGATAAAATTCCCTAACAATACAGAAGATGCTTACTGAGTTAGCCTAAAAAAAAATCATATTTCAGTGTGAAGCAGAAAAACATGAAAAGATTAAAATCTCAATGCTTTCATTAAAATTTGAGTGACAGTATATGATTTTTTAATCTATCTGTCTCGTTTGAGTGGTCTCTTTCCTTCTTGTCCTTTTCAATCTTCAGGCCCTGTAGCTGCAGCAGTTGAGGCTGTTACATGAACATACTGTATATTATTTTAGATGAGCTGACTCCAGAAATTCAATCTTGTCTGGGGTTCCATCAGGTCTCGGGGGGTTTTCTTCAGCTCCTCTAGCAGGCATGTTGTGTTGTCAGGTGCCTGTGAGGCTACAAATAATTTCTCATTTTGTTATTCATACCGATTTTTAATTCCTTTTTATTTCAAACTTGGAATAGACTTTCTCATTGCTGCTGCCAAAACATGTCACAGTGTTTTGCAAAGTTTAAATGTACATGTACACAACTGTCTGATATTTTCAGTTTAAAATCATGTAATCCCCATAAATTCTGTAGCAACATAGCATGTTACACCTCTCCTGCAATGTTTTTTTTTTTTTCAAGTAAATATTCTGCATACTTCTAAGTTGCAAACTGAGTCTGCAAGAGTGATCTAGGCGTAGTCTAGATAAACATGTTCAGGCCCAGTGCTATATACCTGTACCACAAACTACATTCTTTTAAATTTGGTTTGACTTATTTGGCTGATTGCCTCGATTTCCTCGTTAAATAAATATAACTTCTCCTTGTAAACCTTCCACAATCCTAGTAATTCTGCTTACCTCCTTAGTCCCTTGAATGTCTTCTGTTTTTCTTCCTATGGTTTCATTAGTGCCTGTTTAAAGTAATTAACCTTTCAGAAAAAGAGGAAAGTAATGATGATCTTGGATTGTTTTCAGATTTTGGAGTGTGTATTTAATAGATACTGGATAATTTAATCCTCTGAAAAGTGAAAAAAAAGACTTTAAAATCATTTAGACTGAGAACTACCACACCCCATATTCAGTAGTGTGTTTATTCCTAAAAAAGAATCTTACCCTACTTAATAGTAATATTTGTTTTGACAGAGAAGCCTTAATCAAGAAAGTGGGGGACTATTAGCTCCTTATTAATAATATTTAGAAAAGAAAAATTCATTATATTATTATTTATTATATTGTATGAAACACTGGGATCACAGACTTAACAATTAGTGTGATCTAAATCATTACTGAACACTCTTAGTATAAAAACCATCACCGTGTACCACAGTGACTGCTGTGTAATGAAATTCTGTTGTGTGAAACTAAAATTATCTCAAGGCAGAACTCTTCAGTAACCCCTGTATAGTTTAATAGCACTGAATCATAGTGATGAAATCCCGTAAAACTCTGCCTCCATGTTCGGAGCTGTTCCTGCATAGCTCTGAAGTGGTATAACTGCACCCATCCGCCAAAGGCAATTTTCCCACTAGCTATGACCTGACAGAGCATATGTGATGACATCCTCTGCAAGGTGGATACCGTACTCTTTGGATATTAAGAATTACTTTGGGAACAAAAAACTCAGTGGACTTATAATCTTTGTGTAGCTTCTGGTATTTAAAACAGGATAAAAAGGAATTATATTTGAATATAAACACTTTCACAGTATTACAAGACAGCTGTACTAAGTGATATGCCTAATAGGCTATGGCTCTGATCTTTGGTGTTGTTATTAATCATGAGTTCCCTTCCCTGTGAAATAAACCAAAAGAAAAAGTTTCTGGAATAAAAAGTAGGAAAAGGTATTTCTTTACAAAATAAAGGAAGTTATTTATAAAAATAATTTTGAAATAATTTTAACTCATTTCCATAGAAGGTCTTTGTATTAAATAACATTACATTGTAGAAAATCAGACTTTGATGCTTGTCACAAAAATCAGGCCTCTGAGTCCTCTTGCTCACTGCTGCAGAGACTTGGAAGCTATTTTGGCGGGACTCTGGAAAAACTGTGTTCCCTGCTCCAGAGTCCATGAGCAAGCCTGCCTCCAGCATATAATTCCTGCCATGCTAAGTAAAATGTTACTTATTTTGTGGTTTGTTGTTGGGGTTTTTTCTGGCTAAATGGCCTTCCGGGTTGTAAGCTCAGAAGCATTCACACCAGCATTGAATTCCACATTATACCAATTGTAATCTGTGTGGCCAAGCCAGGGACCCAGAAGTTCTAAAACACTGCAACAGAAAGTCTGTTCCAAAAAGCTCTCCAGCCAGACTTTCAGCTTTTATAAGCTGGTGCTTCTGTGTGTGGAATATGATTTAACATTACCTTTCCTTAGGGACAGCATTCATTCAAGCCAGTATTTCAAGTTACAGCTCCTGAGGATTTGGGTCTTTATTATTTGTCTTGTAATATGACATGCATGGGAAACATAATTCTGCTGCTAGGGCTAAAGTAAAGTGAAAAGCCCCATTATTTTTAAAATGAAGTACCACTACATAAAACTGTACAGAAATAACCAAATACTTTCTGCATTTTCTAGTGATTCAAAATGTCTTGAGATCTAAACAAACTAAAAGGCAGCTACTGGTGACTACTTCCTGAGGGAATGTAATTATGGTTTCAAGATGCTAGTTTCTCTACCTTGCCTTTTGCTTTTGAATGGCAGGAGAGGGAAAAATAGTTAAAACCGGGGATAAGAAAAAACTAAAACAACATTAACTGAAGTGACATTAACTGAAATAGTACAATAGACACTTATATGTATAGAATACAGAACCATTTTTACATGTCATTTTCGCTGGCAGAGCACAAGAAACTGAAAAGTCCTTGACTTATAGTAAGCGCTACTTAACAACAACTAAAACATCAGTGTGTCCTCAATATTGTTCTCATACAAAATATAAAACACAGACTGTATCAGCTACTAGGAAGAAAATGAACTCTATCTTAGACAAATCCAGGACACTATCCACTCCGTATTCCATACCATTTACATCATGCCCATGTCCCACACTTCCCAATACATCTCAGTTAACCACCATCATCTTTCTGGTCATTTGAGGGATATATATATCTAGATATATATACAGACATATACATATGTATGCACACAGATATCATGCGCTTAGTCTATGGACCATCCCTATAAAAGTCCATTGACTTCGTTTAGTCCATGACTTTGAGTTCCATCTTCCATAACAGTATTCCAGGGCAGAAAAGATGGTGTGTGGTGTTGGGTTGTTTCATGCTGAAGCCAGTTCTGGTTCCAACCCTGCTGTGCCTGTCCAGTTTCCCTAAAATTCATTCTTCTTCTGGGTCACTGTGCTGTGAATTTGTGAAATTGAATGATGTCTTTTGGAGCTGTGCAAAAATGTTGGTGACAACTGCTACCTTGTATCATGGTGCGATACAAGTGGAAGTTACAAGCGATTATGCAGCGCTGAGTCTGGAGCCGCCTGCAGCAAAACTCTTACCCCTCCCCATACAAAAATCCTGCCCCCGACCACATTTAAAACCCATTCATGCATAGGAGTTTCACAGTGTTTGGATCACAGGGAGTTGGTTTGTATGGCTGACAGAATGCTGTCTGGTAACAACACATAGGGAAATAGAGGGCTATGGGGAATGGAAAAACTCAAGATCATCCCATTCGGAAATCTTAATGCCCCATACAGGGATAACCCGTAATCTATTTTAAATATGACCACGTGTCTTCAGGAGGTTGAAATGTAACCCGTAGGCACCATCCCTTGGTGCCTGTAAGTCTCCTTACATCAAGAAACTATGGGAAACCCTACTGTATCTGGAGGTGCCGGCAGTTTACCCAAGGTTTCAAGGGTCTGCTGCTATCAGGTGCAAACAATCCACAGAAAGGCCCTACAGTAAATTTGCCAGGAGATTTGCAAACAGCCTAGTAATTCCCTGCAAATGATGTTTGAGTCTTGCAATTAAATTGATGCCTAGAAACTTGTAGCTGAAATTTGTTATTTGTTTACAGCAAACACTGATTTGAAACCACATTGTCTATTTGATTCCTGGTGTGTCAAGAAAGCAGGAAACCACGTATCTTCAAACTATATTTGCCCTCCATTTTTCACATATAGGGAAGAAATATAACCCTGACTCCCATAAATATAGCTGGATTGTTAGGCATCACAATTACCTAAGTTCAAGCTGCGGCACAAGTCTGGCTTGAAACTTTGTCAGCTTTGAAATTCATCACAAGGTTGTGGACAGCACACCCATCTTGGAGTGTCCACCATTCAATGACTGAGTTGTACAGTCACTCAGCTGTACTGCTGTCCCCCAGAAATCTTGAAATACTTCATGATGCTGGGCATCATAATTTTCTTTGCTTTACTGACAAATGAACAGACGCAGTAGTCTTCAATTAATTATTCACACCATTGGTTTATACCATATTTAGAATAAAATTCAGAGCTCTTGAGAAGGAGAAGCATTTATTGTGAAATCTGCCTTGCATGTCTGAATGTCTCCCAAACACAAGTTTGTTGTGAAACATGTTAATTGTGTAACTCTTAGTGATTTTTCATGAAAACAACCAGATCTGGTAGTTTGACTCAGTGTTCCATGTCTACTTAGGTGCATGAAGTACACCATCTACTCAAGTCACACTAATTATTAAATATTGTTGTTAAATAATTAATTGTGTGGGCAAGTGTAGACATACATAGATGAATTTGAATTCCACGGGGTTTTTTCCCAGATTAATAAGGCCGGTTACCTTGGCTGACCCTTCCCTCTTTTGGTTTACAGACAGCTATTACTCCTAATGAGCTTCTGGAAATAATTTCATTTGTATAGGCAGAGAAGCAAATCAAATCAATTAGTCAGACTGTACTTTTGGTACCACAAAAAATGAGAAGAAAAAGCAGTTAATCTGATTTTCTTTCAAATATATTTTTTTCTTAATTTCCCAGAACTAATTGGAAAGGTTTCAAAATGACGTGTGGCACACTGCAGTCTCAGTTTATAGTGAAACAATCCCAGAGCAGGAAGATACAGTTTGACTGCATGGCATCATGTGGAATCTAGGAGCTAAATTAACTTGCTATTCTTGTTTCTAATGATTTTTTTAAAAAAATTACAACACAATAGAGTTTGAGTGACTTCAAAAGGAGTGTTCCTTTGCTTTCTGATGCTTCAGTGTTATATCTTATTGCATGCATTTCACTTCTCTGTGCCTGAAAAGGCCATGGAACAGATCCTTCTAGAAGCTCTGCTTAGGCCCATGGAAGACAGGGAGGTGATTTGAGACAGCCAGCATGCCTTCACCAAGGGACTAGTTCTCTTTGTCAGGCTTTCAACTTGATCCCACTTTCATCTTCAGCTGCTCCTAACCTAGCACTTGCTAAAAAGAAATAATAAATACAGAGAACTCATGAAGAAGTGCGTGGATGTTACTTTTTGTCGTACACATGTAAGCAGAATGACTTGTGGACTTTGTGGCTTTGTGCGGCTCCTGGCTTCTGAAGAGTCACAACAGCCCATGGGAAGTGTGCAGTTCTTTCTGCATTTATCTCCCATGGTCATAGTGATCATTAGATTTTGCATTTATATTATTAAAAAAAGTATTTATACATACACTTCTCTAGGAGATGTTCAGGACAAGCATTTTCTTAGGTCATGAGAACCATGTTTCTTAGAGAGCAGGGAGGTGACACCTCTTCAGGCAGAGCTGTTAGAAGGAGATAGACAAAAGCTTTTTTGATGACAGAGGAATACCCTTTAAAAACCCAGGCTAACTAACCTGAGAGAGAAGTTTTTCCCTATTTGGCAGGGGAAGTTCGTCAGATTTTGCAGCATCTGTTAAATAAAATCCTGTTTAAACAACTTATCAGCATAATTTCAGTAATTTCTGCTGATAATAATGAGCATAATAATGTTGCAGGTGTTTTAATCTAAATAGAGAGAAAACATAAAATTATCATCTTAGAAAAGAGTTTCCATAATGTTTCACGTGATGTTATGCAGGTTCAATAATTGCCTAGTAATTTTTTGGTTTTGCATATTTTGCCTTCTTTCAAAAATTTATAGTGCAAAAAAAAATGGATATTTGGGAAGGTGTTGGTTTTACCATCTTTGATACATCACAATGTTTTCTTTTTCAGACTTTCCAAAGAAACTCTATTACTAAACGTGACAATTTCTATCAAGAAGAATTGGCTTAGTTTGTAAAAGTCTGATGTATCGAAAAGCAGTTTTCTACTTTGTGGGCATTTTCTGCTTTCACTATGACATTTTTCTTACCGTTCTTCTGACACTTCAAATAATAACCCATTTATCCACAGCTATTACCATCCACTATTGCAACAGGAAAATTTAAGAAGGGCTACCTAAGGACATGGCAAAAGTAAGCACTTTAAATGAAAATCTTTAATGGATGCTATGGGCCACATTTTAGGGTTGCAATTTTTGTGAACAAATAATAAACAGATTTTAAACAATTAGAATATGGCAAAAATCCTTTTCAGAGGTGGTAGAGGGGAAGCCTGCAAGTCCAAAATAAAGTACTAGCCTAATTAGGAACATGAGAGGGAGGTAGCATTGCCATATGTAACCTGAATGCTCAGGTTTCATTTTAAATGAAAAGGCATTTCTATGCCCACTATGACTTGCCTTGGCTTGGTTCTTGATGCTCTGTTGAGCAATTCAGTTAGACAGATGCATTGCTGACCAGGTAGATTCATTTCACTGAGGGGAATGGGTAGACAAACTGAAGCTCTCTCTGATGTTACTTGATGCTTCTCACTGGAGTACTATAATTAGAAGAACCAGTATGAAATGCCTGTCCACTAAGTGAAGGTCTTGATATAAACAAAAACGTCATCTCCTGCAAGAGGCTCACTCTTTGGAAAACTGTTTTCTTTTTGTTTGTGCTATTTTTCTTCTGTAATGAAGCAATTTTGTAGAAACATTGAGCTGTCTTGTCTCATTGCAACTTGATTGCTGTTGTGTGAACTTTCAAAGCTACGTTTTAACAGGATCTTTGATAAGGATTTTTGTTCCTCTCCACTTCTGTGTAGCTTTAAGTTACTTAAGATTTTTAGTGGTATTGACAGGTCTAAAACTTCTTCAAAAATATCCAATGTTATATGGGATTATATGGATATGCTATCCCTATTTGAAAGTCTGTGTTACAGTGCCTAATGCTTCCTATAATAGAATTACTGGACATTAAACTTCAAATGTTTTATGTTAGCAGGGCAATGCCTCAATCTAATTCAGAAATAGATTGATGATAGAAATCAGAATTTTTTATAAATTCCTTTAGCCAGTTCTTGCCCTGGCATCCAATTATACTGGTTTCTACAAGAAAAAATGCTCTTAATGATGTACCTTTGTGCCCTGTTTTACTCTAGAACAAGCATTATTTTAGAGAGTTAAATTTTAAATCCTTGGGCAGACCTTATTAGGCAGGTACCATGAGCAGCATAGCTGTTTGGTTATGACAATATCTGCCTACTTGTCATCTTAAGTTAATTGGTTCAGAGAAACTGAACTGGTAAATGCACACAGAAATAATTTGTCATCATCATTACAGTTTTTGTTTTGGTCATTTGTCATTAGCTTTCTGTAGACATTGTATCAGAAAGTATTAGACGTGGCAGGGAGGGGGTGGTTAACGTGTTGTCTTAAAACTTCAACTTTTTCAGATGGAATTTTGTAGTCATTCATAAGTGGATCAAAGCAGGGACTGGTGTGGCTTAGAACAGCCAAGTGGCAGCCAGAGAATATTTTATTCATACATTGTTTTTTTTAAAACTAATTTACAACTGAGCCCGTGGTCTCATGATTAAGTACTTTTATCACTTAGCAGGTATAAAAAGGGGTTTGTGTAAAAGTGCTGTTGTGTTGTCATAAAGTGATGCAGTTCACAAAGATTTTGACCTTTCCAATACTTCTGACAATTAATTTACAGATTAATTATGCATTGTATTAATAGTGTCCCTTTACAGTCTGCAGTTTCTGTTTATGTGAGAGCCCATTTCTGTAGGTATCATTCAAAGGGATAATTAGGGGTTCTACTAACTTTTCATTAAAATTGTCTTTTTATGAAGTTCACCAACTTAACGTCTTTGCTAGTAATGTATTTATCAGCTAGAGATCATCTTCGCTTCTGCCCTACATAAGTACAGATGATCAGCATGATGCATGTGACTGTAGATGAAAGCATACCATTAATTTAAAGGACTGCATGGCATATTATTTGCCACACCTTAATTGATTAGAAATAATCATCTCATACAATCCCTTCTAAAATAACACACCTCATTAGTTTACTGAATTAGAGAAGGAACTAAGTCACTTCTTTTTTCTTTTTTTTTTTTTTTACCTGCCACCTAGGTGAGCTGGTGCTTCCACTGATTTACCCAAAAAAATTTTACTAGATTAAATAAACTGGATTGGAACTAGGATTCTTGGCTGTACTTAGACGTGGTACATGAGGTACCTGAGGAGTCATATGTTGTATCTTGTTCTCCTGTTATTCTGTATCACCTTGTGTGCTTTGCTCTTGCGGTCTAGTATGGGGACATGACAAGATGCTTAGATGTCGTACAGCAACAGAGAGAAAGAGGGACAAAACTTCTACAGTTGTATTTCATTTCTTCACGGCCTCAAAAAAGTGGAAAATTTGAAGTTAACGTGCACCTTGCTTTACCTGCCTGTGAAGCACGCGAGTCAAGACTGTAAGCATAGCTCCAAAAAAGCAAGTGGCAGCTAGCAGAGCCCTTCTCTTTCTTCACAACTCTTGAATGGAGGTCAACAAGAAACATGTTCTCTCTTTGAGGTTTTTCTATGGTTTTGTTTGCCCCTGATTACAGTGGTGTCTGCAGAGCACTTACCACTTCTGAAAACTTGCCCCAACTTAGGTGTATTAATTTAGGGTCCTTAGGGCTCCTATGATAATTTGGAAATTATTCAGTATTATCAGTGATCTGATAATCAGTATATCAGTATCAGTCTGTTACTTTTTTGATACAGCAAAGCTGGTCAATGGCTGACAGAAATTTCTTGAGTTCTCTCAGTTATACAAGTCATCACACCGATCTTTTTAGCTTTGCAGGAGACGTGTCCCAGTTTCCATCTTAGAGTACAAATGCTCTGAGGTGGTTTGCTTTGTACAGCATTTCACTGCAATTATTCAGTTCCAGACAAGCAATGAGCCCTCTACCTATTGGTGTCATTTGAGCTTACCCTTAATAACACATGATTTCAAGACAAAAATGTATTTGTTTATTTAAGGAAAAGACTAGGGTAGGAAAAAAAAAAAAAAAAAGGGCAGCAAAGAATGAAACAAAAAAAACCATCATCTTGAAGTCTGTTTCATACAAAAGCATTTTTCCCAGCTGTCACTTTGAATCTTTACAGCACATTTCAGCCCTAGCAGCCCAGGGATCAAATTGGCCAGCACTACCCTGCCTCCAAACATTACTTCTCCCAGTTGATGCCTGTGTCTTGTTGCTATACTGGATTCTAGCTTATAGCTGAAGCTAGAAACAGCAGAGTTAATGTGCTTTGCTGCTCTAAAAGAAACAGAGGAGACGAAATCTTGTATTAGATCATCTGAAATGGGAATCTAAGCTACATATTAATCTAAAAGCATTTCCTTTTTGATAAGGAGGCCTTACTATTTCAGCTTCTTCGAGCCCTATAAGAGACAGCAGTGCTAGTGCAAGCTGAACTGGGAGTGCTGGTCTCTGAAATCATGGAAGGTTCTTCCACATAGTAACTTACTGCTCATGTTTTCCTTCCTGCTGAGGAAAACAACTGTACGCTAGCTAAAAATTAGAACTTCACTTTTCAAGCAGAAAAATTTACATTGTGAAACACTTGTTTTTATAACTGATTGAAAATTGCCTATCATAAAAGCTATCCAGCGTGTAATAGTTTCAGTGTATATAGCTTTTCCGACTCGCTACACTGGCTGCACACCACACCTTAACCAACCATGTGTCAACATTAAGAGCAAAGTACATATATTAAACTCCTTGTTTTCTGAACATTTTTTCCACTAGCAGTTGCTACACAGCCAACCTCTGCCATCTCCATGCAAACTCTTCAGATAAGGCAACACAATTTATGCTAGTGCACAGAAAAATAGGCCCATAAACCTCTCTGGGTTGCTTTCAACCTGGATAAAGCTCAGCTTTCAGCTGAGATGATTTTGATGCAAATTATCGGTGAGTTCATTTTAGGCTGCCTTGGCCATCGCTGCTCCCCAGAAAAACACTTGTGAAACTGCTGTGTGAAGTCCTCTGCTCCCTGAGACGTGGGGGTGCGATCACTGCTCTAATGCTTCGCTCCCACAGCAATGGAAGGCTCTGGGTTGCCTCTGTATATTCTGAAGCTCTCAAACTAGGAGCTTTGCTTTAAGCAGGTACGCTTTCTGACTGTGCCGACATTACTTGAACTGCCTTTGCCTCTGAACTGAGATGCTGTCTAGATAGTAAGCTGGACTCAAGCACATCTGGTAGTTCATTGACTTAGTCTGATTTGAACTTAAGATTGTTTGAACTTCAAATTCTTTTCAGGCTTCAAAAGTGATGGTATAGAGAGACACAGCATCCTTAAAATTAATACAGTACATCAAACTAAGATAAGCAGCAGAAGAAATGCAAGTAAAAGAGACAATGTTTCAGCCTAAATTAAGTGCTTGCTACAGGGAAAGGGGAGAGCACAGCAGGAGGATAAGCCAAATTCATGTTACAAGTATAGGTATTAAGAAAAGTGCAAATTTAATAACAGCAACTATAGGCAGGGAAAGGTATGTGACAGGATATCGTGTTTAATATATGCTCCTCCCCTTTCTGAGTAATGTGGGCAGGATACCTCATATGTGTGCTAAGAGTGAAGGGGAATGCTTAGAAAAGATTCCTTTTTGTAGCATGAAAGAATAACCTGTGCATCCAGCATATGACATCTCTGGTTATACAGGAGGAAAAAAAAGGTTCTCCTGCCTAGAGCCTTCCTCTCCACTGCCCATCTCAGAGGATCCCAGGGCTCCCTTTAGATGGTGCGGAGTTTTCCAGCTTTTCTTGCACATTCATTCCGCGTCTGGGGAGTGACTCTGTGCATACAACCTTCTCAATATCTATCACAAACAAACAAATCTTTAAACTAGCTTTATTTAAAACATTCCAGATGGATGTCAATCTTAACCATGCAAAATTTGTACTGATGTGAAAGTATATTGAAGCTAGTATTTCTTTGCAGATAGCAGTTTTTTGAGAAGTATTTTCCCTAACTTTCTGCTTCACTTTGTAAGGTGGTGTTTGGAAAATAAAACCCTTTTTAACTTAAGGAAAGTACTGATAAATTTAAAAACCTTAAGAGTACATTCTAAGCACTATCTTCTTTTACAGCTGGAGTATCTGTCTCAGAATCTCTGGTTGGCAAGCAGCAGCTGGAGGGAGATAAATTTTGTTCACCAGGAGAGGGCTCTCACAGTCTTCTGTTATTGCTGAACTTGGGAGCAGAAAGACCGAAAGGTGAAGCTACAGAAAAATTCATGCAGGACCTGCTCAAATCAGGTTATGTCCATCAGTATGCTATAGATACCACAAATGTTAATCTTCAATAAATAACACCGATTATACTTAAATGCTGTTTCAAAAAAAAAGTGAAAAGTAAGGATGCTGTTGCAACTCAGCTCTATTTCTTCCTTAAGAAGGTTGTTGTTAAACATCACTAAAATATTATGGAAATCAACTTTCTGAACAGCACCACCAACATGCAGATTAACACTGCTATTGGCTTTGACAAGGAAGTCCCAGAGACGTATGGAGACCTTTCCTTTTGGGGTGCTTAGTATGGTTTAAACACTCTTATGAAAATAGAAGTTAATGTTTCAGAGAGGAAATAGGATTGTTTTTCATATTGTTTATTAGTTTTTTGCTATCCTTCAAAGAACCTTATGTATCATGAAGAATAAATTTATAAAGTGATACAAACATAGAATCAGCCTGGCTGTGTCTCCTCTTACACTATACCTCTTATTTGTTAAAAATGAATGTGTAAAATCATTATATGAATGCTATTTCATAAACAGAGTAACAGATGTTGTCTTCATTTCTGCTGTAAACAATCAAAAGCAAGGTTATTTGCATTTCTAGCAATAGTGAATGAACTCTGGTTTTTAGTTCCTGTTTACCATTGTAAATTACAGGTTTAGTTCTGTTTACAGTCTGCTGTAAACATTATCTCATGAAATCCATACATGGAAAGTAGAAATCAGTTTTCTACAGTGCTTGCAGTAAGTACTATAACAAAAAAAAAAATTATCAATTTATTTCGTATTATTTACATCAAAGTCTTTTCCAGCCTGTTTTGCTTTGTGTCTTTTTGTTGTTGATTATAAAATTCTTAGTATAACCTTGTCTTTTATAGATGTTCCTATTTAAGGGGACAGGCTGGAAGTTGTATTTCAGCAAAAACAACCACCAAAGTGTGGAAAAGAAACTTTTAACTTTCAGATATTTGAATAAGTGCCAATATGTTGCAGTATTCCCATAGCTTTTTAGGTATATCTTGATCTAGTCACCTTCTCATTTTGACATATGTAAAATTTTTTTTCTAGTTCTATTCTCTTTAATAATTTTCATGGTAGTAATTGAACAGAATCTTTAATCAGGATCAGACCTGTTGTGCCATGTAATAGAATGTGCTGGTTTTGGCTGGGGTAGAGTTAATTTTCTTCACGGTGTCTGGTATGGGGCTGTGTTTTGGATTTGTGCTGAACAGAGTTGATAACATAGAGATGTTCTTGTTATTGCTGAGCAGGGCTTGCACAGAGCCAAGTCCTTTTTTGCCTTTCTTACTGGGGGGGAGGCTGGGGAGGAGGCTAAGGGTGCCTCCCTTAGCAGGTTAGGAGGGGACACAGCCAGGACAGGTGACCCCAGCTGAGCAAAGGCACATTCCCACACCATGTGACATCATGGTCAGTATATACAGTGGGGGGAAGAAGGAGGGAGGGGAGGGTATTTGGGGTGATGGTCTTTGTCTGCCCAAATCACTGTTAAACATGATGGGGCCCTGCTCTCCTGGAGATGGCTCCACACCTGCCTGTCATGGGAAGCAGTGAATTAATTCTTCAATTTGCTTTGCTTGTGTGTGTGGCTTTTGCTTTCCCATATTAGAAGGTCCTTACACATGAGTTTTCCACCTTTTACCCTTCTGACCCAGTTCCACTGGGGTGGGAGTGAGCAGCAGCTGTGTGGTACTTGGCTGCTGGCTGGGGTTAAACCTCTACATAGACCAATAAAAATGGAGTGAAAAGCTTAAAAGCAGAAGGTAGTTTGGTGTTGGAGCTGTGTTACAAGGTGAAGTTGCTTGGGTCAGAGCACATATCAGACTATAAGGCTCCAAGGACTTAAAATAAATTTATCTTAAAATAATCAAAACTGCATATCCAAATATCTACTTTTCTGGTTTTTTATTTTCCCATAAAATTAGTAAGGCTCTAGGATGCTGGATGTGTTGAATTAATTATCTAGTCCTGCACAGATGGATTTCTTCATTCCACTTCACCTCTGTGAAGTGATTCCTTGTTCCCTCTCTAGCAGTCTCACACAGGTGTCTTCCACAACTTTCTGGAAGGTCTCCAATTTTAGACTATTTCAGATCAAGAGGAAAAACAAGTACCACAGAGTTTTCAGTCTCATTCACTGCTTTTTTCATCCATCCCTCCTGTGAAAGGAACAACACTTGAGGGCCCCTGCTGACTGCAGGTGTGATGATGTGCAAGGGGGAGATTGGTGTTACGTGCCCCTGAGAGCTCCTGGGAACTAACTCATTTTTCTGACATAAAGGGCCTTGCAGCAGCTTTTCTGAGGAATGGACTCCCACAAAACCAGTAAGATACAAACTGAGCCCTGAATAAGCTTCAGTCCCTGAATGGTCTTAAGGAGCAATCTCAAGTACAGCATATTGCAATTTAGTTCTACAGAAGGAATGGGGTTCTGAATTTCACCCGTTGTGATTTGCACTGAGGATCAGATGAGGCTATGCTATCTGAAATGTGCTCTCATACTCTAGGATATTAATTGAGAGAATGTATCATCGAGGCTTCAGACAATTACCTTTATGAGATGTGCCTTGGAACTGATGGAGTCTTAAGAAATACGTAATTGTTTCGTCTGTTTTTGGTCCCAGTAGCTACATAAAAATAAGTTTAATTTTCCTGCAGTAAGCAGCTTGCACTTTTCCCAGTTGTGCTAACATCACAAAAAAGAAAAGGAAAAAAAATAAACAAAACCCAACGCAAAGCCAGCAGAAAGTAAGAATTTAGCTTGTATTCCGTTGTGCAGCTTCTTAATCCTTTGGCCAAGAGGTCAAAATCCTTATGAATGTTAAATGAACCCCAGTTTGGTGAAAAGCCTCATAAATCCAAGGGAATTAGTAAGAGTTAAAACAGAGTAAGATTACCACCTTGTTGAAAGTAAGAAAATCTGGATGAAAATCTGGTAGAGAGAAGCACTAAAATTACTTGTTGGGATGGTTTTATTTACCTCTTACCTTATGTATTTTTCTCTCAAAAAAACCAAAACCAAAACCAAAACAACAAACAAACAAAAAACCAACAAAACCCCAAACATATTTGGAGTTTAAATTATAATTATAAAATCTTGTGGTCTGTCATAAAATGGGTTTTCTGTCTTTGTGGCTCCTACTGAGTCTGAAGAGATGAATAACTGCTTGAGTATCACAAAGTTTCTCCTCTGGAGAAATTTTGCACCAAAAGTGTCTTTAAAATCATTTTGTTCACAGGGACAGTAATAAATGTTTCCTGCTCAAAAAATGTCCAATTAATGTCCAAGTGACACAGATATGAGCCTTCTCCCACTAAGACAAAGCAAATATTTGATGAAATGGATGTAAGAACAGGGCCAACCTACCTTAATCTCAAATGTCAAATCACTACTCTAATAACTTCCCAGAGGATTATCTTTAAGTCTTATTATTAAAAGGATCATCTTAATGTGACTACAAGGGCAAAATGAAGCATTCATACTTGCTCAAATGAACTGAATTTGGATTGTAGCAATATTTTGTTTTACGGTGTTTCATAAGATTAGCATGTAATGAAGTAATTTAATAACCTTAAAAATATTTGCAGTATTTTCTCTTCAAAAGGAAACAAGATTAATAGAAATCTCACTTGTATAGTTATATTAGATTCATAACAATTGTGCTCTTAATGCATAGCTCAGCTTTTAGAAACACACTGTGACCACATCCTCCTGCCTGCAGTTACAGTCTTTCTGAGGAAATCAGGATTTAAGACTTTTTTACCAAAGACAAGCTGTATCAGCTTTTTTTTTTTTTTTTTTAACTGAGATGAAGTTTAATAAGGGGGCCAGAAGATCATGGTAACCTGGTAAAGCACATATTTCTAGTATCCCTGGGCTTGAGAGATTTAAAAATAGGTGCTGTGCTAAGATTCACTGGCCCAAGTGTATGCTCTAGCACGATGACACAGATTGTCTTAATGGCACAGCATGATGCACTCTGAGTGATCTCAGCAAAGCTATCTTTATCAAATGGTTGGGAAGAAAACGCTTTTGCGTTAAAGGAAAATTTTGAGAGGGGTAATTTTGAAGGTACTTAAACCCATACTCACTTTTCAGCTGTTACTTCCTCAGATTCAAAAATTTATAATAGGCTGGCAGGTCACCTGTGGGATTTAGTAATGTTCGGTGGTACTGTCACACACTCACTCTTCATGGCAGGTACTTGAGAAGGGTCTGGCTTTGATGCATTCCTTTGTCACTGGCAGAATGTTGCTAAGTAGTGTTAGCGTGGATCTGCTTTCAGTTCTCTTTCTCTCTTTTGTTTCTCTTCCCATGAAAAGTGACTTCAACTGGATATGAACACTAACAGCTCTACCTACACTCAGTGCAAGGGCAACTTTCCAGCAAAATACCTAAGAGAAAGGTGTAAGTATTATTGGATAAAAACCAAGCAACTGCAGGAGTCTTCATTACATATTGCATGTAAAAGGCTGTAGGAAAAAAAAAAAAGGGAGGGGTTTGCATTTAACTGTATTTGAAAAAAAACCCATGAAATGAGAGAACAAGAGACCTGACCTCAGAGATTATATGCCACGTATGGTCAAAAACAGTTCAAAAATTTACCTAATTGTCTTTAAAATCGTGAAGACCATGATTTTATACCATTATTCCAGTCATGAGGGGGAAAACAAAGTGACATGCCTAGGACAAGAGTCCTGCCACTGCCCGAAGGCAGTACTAATGTATTTTCTGGCAAGGACTTTTAAATGCAAATAGTATAGGCATAATTTAGCTTTCAGCATAATAAGAGGTTAAATTCCTGGACCCGACAGTATTCATGAAAGATGTCTTTCTGGAGACTATGATGTTTAATACTGTTTGTCTTGTATGCTGCAGAGAGATATTGGTACTACTGTGAAAATCTATTGATGTCTTTTTTTTTTTTTTTTCAAAGGTGCAGTGATAGCTGACAGACCCCTATGGATAACAGAAGGGTTTTTTAATTTGTTAATACTTCTGCAAAGGAGAACTGGAGCCTATCTCAGCATGATTGGAAGTGAACACTTTTCTTCCTGACTATGCTCCTCTTCTTGGTTCTTACACATCTGCAGACCAATGGATCGGGTTTTTTCCCTTTTCTCAGGTGTTCATAGTTCTGAGAAGGAAACATTTGGTCATGAGAGCTTCCAGGCTGCAGGAACAGGGCAACCAGCTGCCAGTACAGCAGCAACGTGGTTTTCCTGTCCCACTGTGTCCCTGCCAGCCCCCCAGTCCCCACGGCGCTGCCCAGGGCTGGCTGCACCCCATCGGGCACCTGCCTGGGATGCAGTTCCCCCGCAAGGACTCCCCGCTGCCTGCTGAGGCTGTGGCTGCCCTGGACCCATGGCAGCCGCGCACAGCTCTTCCAGACTCTGTTGCCACGGCGCTGTGGGGAGCCACAGAGGCTCCAACCCCTTCACCTCAACCTAAGAGAATACATCCAGTGTCAGCCCCTGCAGGCCTCCTATCAGCCACGGTCACTGGCCTGGCTGGCTCAGGAGTGACCTGGACATGCCAGGGCATCTGTTTCTTCACTGAAAGAGAAGGGGCAAAGGTGACTTTTAATCTTTGACATTTGCAAAAAGTCAACTTTGTCAATGATATTTTGTACAATTTATGTTATGCGAGTCTTCCTAAGAATTGTAACATTCATCATACGCAAAGACCAGCTGTCTGAGAGCCTTTTTTCTTCTTTTTTTTCTCTTTTTTTTTATTAATAGAGAGGAATTACTCTACCATTACAATCCATTCTTCTAACTCCAGTGGATACGTGGCTCTGCGGCTGCTGTTTCCTGATTGCATTTAGTTGATGCTATCAAAACTAAACTCCTATCTTCCCATTTATTTAGATTCTTAGTTGCAGAAGGGGTAGACTTTAGCTGGCCAAAGGACTTGATTATATGCGCTACTTGAAAATCCATTTTAATGTGCTTTGTTTTCTAGGAAGTGTGCATTATCTAAATCGGTACCTGCGCATATACCTGTCTACATATGAGAATGATAAAATGTCATTGGAGATTGTGATGAGATAACATTTTCCCAAAACATATTGGAAACAACACCACACTGCCAGTCGCTGTTGGATATGAAGCCACAGGAGCATTTACTGCAGCTCAGACTAGATGAGGCCTAGTAAAGAAGCAGGGGGGGAAATATCATTGTGTTTAGAACTTTTTTTCTTTATGTTCAAGACTGGGAAAATGTTAAATTGATGGTTCAGTTGTTTCTTATCCCATCCAAAGAAGTTACTCTTTTGGGAATTGCCTAATGCCTGATTTCACTTGCTACTGCTCCTGTCTGCTTCACATGTTTTCTTTGCTGACACTGGGACCAAGCTACACTGGCTGTTGCAGTAAAGTGAAAGGTGGAAAAGCTGTTTTATTTTTATTTAACATTTCAGAGGAAAGACAGGAACATTTTGGAAATTTCAAAATAGAATGCTAATGATTGCTTTATAAATAAAAAGAAAATACACATTCTCCTGCTATTGATTGACTTAAGATGACAGATTTATATGGCACAGGACTAAAGAAGTTCAATAGCTGTCTTGATTTAATTCTCTATTGCCAAATTACACTTTGTTGTACTTTGATCAGTGTAAAGAGTATGGAGCACAGTTATTGACTTCATCCAGGCAAATAGATATAAATATAAAATCTCCAGTGTAGAGAATGATCTTTGTGCAACTCAGAAACTAGAGGAAGGCCTTATTCAAGTCCTAGCATGATTTTGTTTGCCATATAAAGTGAGCAGAATTTGATCTGGAAAGAGTAATTACCAAATAAATATTTAATTTATATATAAATAACAATCTACAGTGTAGGAGTTAAAAATGGTTAAAATTCTGAAAGAGAGGAAGGCATAGAAAATAAACAGCAAGTAGGAAGGAAGATAACAGTAGATTGAAAAAAATTAGGTCAGAAGGAATATTTCAAGCAATATTTCAAACAATGTGACTACTTTCTTATCCTTTTATACTACTTGGCTATATCACATGGTATAAATAAGATTATATATTACAATGATGCAAAAATTTGTGGACAGAAATAGGGCAAAAGCTACAGTAGCTTCTGTAGGACTGCATAACTGTGTTCTGACTGTAGATTTAGTTACCTTTTTCCTAAGTTTATCTACTAAGATTAGTCATAAATATTTTTAAAGTATTTAAAACATTTTAAAAGTTAACTTAATATCTATTATTCGAGCAGTATCTATTTGGTACCATTTGTACTCTATTAAATGACATAGGGTTTTAGAAGATAATAATCTGCAAAATGCAATAGTCGATGTCCAGGAAGAAACTATTAAAGTATATCACTATTGAAAACAAAGAACAATGGGTTACAGGGAACGAGATGCTAGAAAAATTCTTTAAGGACAGAAGTTATTACCCGCTGGCATGTAATAAACTCCTTAGCAGATAATGGCTTGGGGAGAAAAGGTCTCAGAATTATAACAATGTGATAAAAATAAGTTGATGATTCTTCAAAATGAAAGAACTTCTTTCACTTTTAAAGACTATCAGGAGAGGAAGTATCTTGAGGGAAAAAAATGCACAATGACTCTTTCCAACCACCCATTTATAAAAATAATAACTTTATTTCTCTGTCTGCAGAAGCTATATACAAAAGCCTATTAGATAAAAAATCTTAGTGGAGAAAAAGAAATAATCATCAGCTAGACGTGGGGGTGAGGTGTTACAGCTTAAAACTCAAAGCACAGGCTTTGTACATTTACTGAATCCTGAAGGCAGAGATAGATCATTAAATTAAAGTAATCTGGGGTGGGTAA
>VZTG01009683.1:622084-752789 GCA_013397845.1 Melanocharis versteri | reverse complement strand
GCTGGCGGTGCCGCCGTCGCTGTCGCACTCGCCGCCCGCCCGGCGGGGCCGGCGCCGGGGCCGGGGCTGCGCCGCGGGCGCATTTCGGGAGGCCGCTCCAGGCGGCCCGGGAGCCCGGTATTTCAGCGCGGCACGGTGTGACAATTAGAGTTTCCATGGAAATACAGCGAGACGGTGAATACACCCCGCGCTCGGCGGTGCTTACGGGATGCCCTCGGTGCCTCACTCGGCACCCAGGGCACGGCGTTTTGCGAAGGTAAAACGCGCTGCGAGTCTCAGGACGCAGGGAGGTGCGAGCACAGACAGGCAGTCACAGCACGCTGGTCAGAGCTCCCCTCGCTTCGGCTGGAGAGGAGCTCCGGAGGTTTTTATCCATACTGCTTGAACACCCTTTAATTTTTATTTTAGAACAGGTGGGAGGCGATGGATTTCCCCCAGTTTTCCTTGCTGAGCTGAGTTCTGTTCTTACAGAGCAAAATATCTGAAGGGTGGTTTTAATTTTATCTGAACAATCAGTGGGAAAGCTGGGCTTTTTTTTTTCATGTGATCAATATTTTAAAGCCTAAAAATTGTTGGGTATGTCACAGTACAAAGCATGAAAAGACAAACTCTGCTGCTCTCACCAGCTGTTATCTTCTAGCACAAGAAGAGTCATTGATCATAGTCCTATTACAGAGCTACCGGAGAACTCAGTGACATGCAGGTCCCTGGGAGCACAAGTGGCAGAATCTGACAGAGAAATGTAATGACTTTCCCATTTGCCAAGGTGCTACTTTGACAGTTGATATTAACACAGCGCTGCAGAAAAGCTGTCCGTATAATTAGCCTGTGAAAGACTGTACCACACAAGGACAAAACAACTGAATCCATCATATTGTAAAATAACCTTTGAAAAGTCCAGGTAGGTTCCTTATTTAACTTGGGTATTGGGAAAATACACATTGAGCGATCCACGAACAAATAATCTCCATCTTCAGCAGATGAGCTCAGGATGGCAAGGAACATTTCATCCTATCTTCTTTTGAAGATTTCATCCCATCTTCTTTTGCCTGCTTCTGCATAATTCGCCACCCACTGCTGGTGAATCACTGCATGTGCAAGTGGAGCACAGGGAGCTGCCAGGTGGAAGTGACGTGCCAATCCATCTCATCGTACTAACACAACTCTCCTGTTAGTCACAACGGAGAACAGAATTAATCCTTTTTAGGCCTGAGCAGCTGTTCTTAGCATTTTTGACCATCTTCCCACCTAACACTGATGGTTTTGAAGCCTTTCACACAAATTTTTGACCTGTAGATAGAAATCCACTATGGTTCTAACACATGATGGGAGTGATTAAGAGTTTCTCTACTTCTCTTGTTCCAAGAGAGCTCCCCACATCGCTGGCCCCACCGCTTGAAGTGGAAGGTCTCTCCTGGAAAAAGTGAAGTTTTAAAGACACTATATCTTTCTGTGGAAACTGCTGGCTACAGCAGACTGATATTGTCTTGAAACAGAAATCTAAATTTGCTGGCAGAGCCCAGTGGGAAATTAAAGTTTCTTACATTGCACAACTGTGATTTATGTGGGACACCATTGTACCTTCATAAAGGTACAAACAGCCTACCATCATATTAAGCCATTTCTAAGGTGAGAGGTCACCTAGTACGGTTTCCTAAGCAGCCTCCAGAAAACCTGTGCTTCTTAACAGGAGCAGTCAGTAAGACAAATATTCCTTCCTTAAAGCAATTCTGTCTAAGTATAAAATATCGTACTTTTTTTTTTTGGTTCCCTTATTTCAGGAGGGTTCATCCGCCAATAATGTATTGGCAGGTGTGAGATCGTTTGTTTGTTTTATTCCCCACAGACCTGTAAATAACGCCACATTTTTCTCAACTGTACCTGTACATTTCATCCCTGATACTTGCACACATCAGAGACAATTACTATTCAGACCATTATAATTTTTTCCTTTTCACTCTTTGTGTACCTCTGTCTTGCCAGTAATACTACTGAATAATGAAATCAGTAACCTAGAGGTAGAAAAGGTATGGACATTAGAGATACCAAATGTCAAGAGTGACAGCAGACCATAGTACAAATTCCCTAGAAACCAGCCACTATAGGATTGTTGAAACCACAGAAGAGTCCTCGAGGAAGTAAGAGATGGTGATGATGAAAGATGCCTCCTCTGGAGGAGCTGGGGAAGAAAAATGGTGCATCAGAGAGAGAAGGCTAGGATTCCTGAGTCAGAAGGACACAACAGAAAATACAGGAGAAAACTCTGTGGCTATATGAATACAAATTAGTTTTGTCATGTTTCTTACCACAGTCTCAAAGGTGTCTTTCTTTTGGGAGAATCATTCCAGTGTCTTAGAGAATTTAGCCTCTAAAGACAAACTGTGAAAGATATGAAGACTCAAAGCTCTAATGAAAATCCATGAGAACTGATAAATGCCACAAAACCAAAGGTCTAAAGCAGCTAATGTCCAGTTCCACAGCATGCAGTCAATCATCCTGAGTCAAAGTTTGCCATGAGACGAAGTTTAATGTTATTGTTAAGTCTGCCACCAATGGAGCACCTATCCATTGGCAAAACAGTGTAAGTGGTAGGACATAGCTACTAAAGAATTTGAGAGATTTTGTGAGATATATAAAAAGCATTTCTGTTAGCTAAAATTCTTCACCCAACCACTTCATGCCCAGAAAAATTCTAATAAAACACTATTAAAAATACCGCTAACATCTGGCTTCTGTATGGCCCATCCCTCCCACAGATTTTTAGCTTGCACAAAGCAGCAAGCCTTGGACTTCTGAAAAGGTGGCAATGGTTGAGATGTCTTTGCAATGAAAGGCAGGGCACCTGATGGTTAGCTAATAAAATACTTCCAAGGGTGAGCCTGTAATTAGTAAGTTTTGTTTCCTAATGTGTCATCACATTTTTTGGCTGGTGTTATACACATTGACCTGTCTGGATGATCATGTGTGGGGCCTATTTCTGCTTCATCTGAAGCCAGATGAGAGCTTGTGTATGAGCGTACAGGAGTTTGAATCCTGAATGGACACAGTGGGGTGGCCATAGCAGAAAACATGATTTAGTATTTTAGCCAGGTGGACATAATTTAGGTTACAGCTCAAGCAGCCTTTGAGCAATATTTCATGTGATCAGGATGCATTTACACTAGTCAACTTGGCTGTATTGTTGAAAATGGAACTGCAGCAGCAGGGCTGTCAGCAGAGATTAACCACGTAATCATTCATGTAGCTTTCTTGGGTTTGTGATATTAGCAGTCAAATGAAGTGTTGTTATGTTTGGTGTCAGATGCAGTTATGTCAGAATAAACATGTTCTGTGTCAAAGAGAGAATTTGCTGCAATTCAAATTACACACAACAGCAAAAGGCCTATTTAGTCTACTGATGACAGACTTTTGCCCCAAGGACCATGGGTTCCCTTATCTTTGAACAGAGTAATGTGAAATGCAAGGATTTCAATGGCACTGATGTTCATTACTAGAAAATAAAAACAATAAAAAATAAAGTCAAAAAACCCTTCAGAGATGTTTCCATTAATTTCCATAGTGGTGACTTCTGTTTGTTTTATACAGAACAGAAGATACAAATCACCCTCCTGGTGTTCTTTCACTTAACGGATTTTAAGTTTTAAAGAGGGATTGCGCTGCCTGAACATACAACAATACATTGCAATGAAAGTAACAGTTTCATTTTATGAAATCTTTTCTAATTTTGAGTTTTGCAGTGAGAACGAATATTAATGGATTTATATCTTGGTCTATTTTTTCTACATGTTTTTTAAAAACATCTCATTCCCTTCTCAATGCTTTTGCTTCAAAGAATTTCTGTATTCTTTTACTCAGGCTGTTCTATTTCCTTCCTTGAAATACTTGCGTGCTGTTTATTGTACTTACTGTCTTTCTGCAATGTCGTGCCTTCACACAAACAAATATATGCACACAAACAAACAGTCTTCCAATCCAGGTTGCCTTTGATGTGCTGAAAAATTTATTCCCTGGAAGAGGATAATCTTTAACACAATGGTTATCTTACTACTCCAGTGTTCTCATATCCTGACAGTCATCATCAATAAAATAAGAGTTATGAGGAATTATTTGACACCTTTGTGGGCTTGGAGCTCCAGATGGAGTCCCTTGGCTTGGTGTTGAGGCTGGAGATGCACAGAATAGCCAGGACCTGCTAATGCCTGATTTTCCTACCGAGCATACCTGATGCATAACAGGGATTTTATACAGCTATAATGGGAAGTTTGAAAAGAGTCAGTATCTGTTTATTCAAGTGATTATTTTTTAGTGTGTATTAGTGCTCACGAGTATGTGAAATGCTTCAGAGAAGACCCATATAGCTCCAGCTGGTTTAGTCATCTGAGGTGGGCACGCAACAGTACAGTGAAGCAGAAAGCTTGTAGCAAGGCTTGGGTTATACCATGTGTGCACATATATATACATATATGTGTGTGTGTGTGTGTGTATGTGTATTTATGTGTATACATTTGTATGAGGCACATGTGTTTGAAAGACTCAGAGACCGAGGCAGCCCTTTCCATTGCTCCACCACACTGTTCAAAGCCTGACCTTGCATCTGTCTGCAGTGGGAATAACCCTATGAATGTTTGTTGTTATCACTGAGTTCAGGTCGCTGAGTGACACATAGGCTCTAGCTTCGATCTTTCACAGGTAATTGTTATATTTGCATGGTATAACAGAGGCATTGTGAGGTTTGCTTTACCCATGCTTATGCAGCGTTTGAAATTCATGTATGTATTAATCATTAAAAAGTGAAGTATTATGAATCACTTCATTTGCTGCTGAAATGGAGAGCCTTGTGACTAGTGACAAAATGGAGGAGAAAGATCATATGTATCTGAAAATTCAGAAATTTCTGGAAAATTGGCATTTTGCTAGGATAGTAAATGAATGGCTCTGTGGTACATTAATCTATTTAAAATAGAATAGGAAGGTGAGAAACAAAGGCAAAATTCACAACTCCCTACACCACTGTCTTCCCAGGCTCAACATAACTCTTGTCTCCCAACTGCTCGATATTCCCACCCCTCTGAGTGGTGCAGGGGGACAGGGAATGGGAGTTCTGGTCAGTTCATCACACATTGTCTCTGTCACTCCTTTCCATGCTCTGGCATGGGTCCTTCGCATGGGTTGCAGTCCTTCAGGAACAGACTGCTCCCGTGTGGACTCCTCTCCGTGGACCACAGCATGGACATCTGCTCCACTGTGGTCCTGCATGGGCTGCAGGGGAGCAACTTGTCCCACCATGGTTCTCACCACGGTTCTCACCACAGGTGGTGGAGCAGGGGAATCTGCTCTGGCCAGCAGTGGGTCCATTTTGGAGTCTGGTGAAAACGGTTCTGTTCAATACGGGCGTAGCTGAAGCTCCCCAACTTGCCATGTAAACTCAAGTGTCTTATTCTGAACTGGTCCTAAAAATGTATCTCTGCCTTTGATACTTGTTGGCAGAGGACAACAATTCTGTATCACAGAATTCTTATTTTAATTTTTTAAATTGCTGTCTTGACCATATGGGTAAGAACATTACAGGGAAGTAGTGGGAACATCCTGGCAAAGCAAAAAAAGGGCTTTTTCTCTGCTGAGCAGTACGTCTATTGCCCTTAAAAATATCTATATTGGACAGCTCTTTTCATTTTCTTTTTTGTAGTGTGGATGAATTATTCCACATCCATAGCGATGAGAGGTCTCAGTTGTACAAGTCCAAGGGTGTCACTGCTTCAGACAGAAATATGCTCTTTATGAGACCTTCATCTTGGATCCCTGCCTGAGCATACCTACTTTTGCTCTGCTCAGCCAAAGACAGACGCATGCTAATGACCCACATAGGACTGGAGTTCCTGAGAGGCATTATATACAGCCTGCACTGCCCTTCTGGCTGCTGCTCTTAAAATGTCAGCAGCACCACGGCTACTGGCTTATAGCAACCTTTCAGTGTGCCTGCAGTTTTCTTTCTTACATCAAGGACTGCAATTACAACGTAGTTGAGCTGAGGTCCTTTAAATACGGTGTAAACATCAGCCTTATTCTGGGTTCTGAAATCTTGCTGTGCGGCTCCTCCTACAAAAAATGTTACAATCATTTACTATGTGCAACTAATTTTTTAGCTATATTTAACCTGGTTTCTCAATTGAGAGTTATTCATGACACAACAGTGTTGCCAGGTGCGTGCCTGAAGGTAAGAATGTAAGAGCAAGCAACCCCTTACACAGGAAAATTTAATCTGGAGCCTTGGAAGAATGAGGGAACTTCTGTTTTCCAAGAAATACAAGCTCCTATTACAGTCTGCAGGTTTTGTCAAGGCATTTTCGAAGTGTTGCTTACATTTATCTGGGTAACTTCTAGAGACTTCCCAACTCACTGTCTTTTATGCCCACTGAAGTAGATCAGTGCAGTGCTTTTTGTGAGACAGCAAGGTGTTTCATCAACTTGACATTTCTTATTGGTCCAGTCATAGCTATTCATGATAAATGCAGACGAGAAGCTAGCTGCGCTGGTTTAAAAAGCCAAACCCAAACTTTGTAACTTGATCCTTGTGCTTAAAACCGCTTCCTCGTCCCCTTTTTTAACAGCTTCTCTTTCCAGCTTTAATTTGGCCACAAGATGGCAATAACTTGCAGATAAAATGAACCAGGCAGACCGATTTGAAACTGTCTCGCTTCCCGAGCTTTTCCCTGCGCTCTGCCCCCAGCCCCCCTCTTTTGTTTCAATATTTAATTGCATTTCTGTCGGAATTACTAGGCAACCCACCCCCAGATGTGCAGTTTAAAGGTGATGTGCTTGCAGTGTGATTTTCAGGATCTACTCCGTAGAGCACCATCATGTGATACTGGGGTAAGGTGGAGTTCAGCTTTAAGGGGGAGTCTCCAGCCTTCCTCACCAATCTTTAGGATCTGACTGGAGAAATACCAGAGGATCCTTCTCCTTTCCCTGCTTCTTCTCCGTCCAGCTTCCTGGGCCAGCCCTGAGCAGACCAAAGACAAGCAGAGCAGTTGCAAGGTGAGTTTCCCCCGTGGTTGCTTTTCCGTGACTCTGTGTGGCTGTGTGCCAGTTTAGGCTGATGTTTGCTTGCTGTCTTAGGTGCAGGTGACAAAATCCAAGGGAGGGTTAGGCTCCAGGTAGAACTTCCGAGAAACTGGAAGCTTGGGCTGACAGCATTTTGTGTTTGCTTTTGAACAGCTCCAACAGTTTTACTGAGCATTTCCATTCACCTCACAGCACATTATTTCACCCTTTTTGTCTGTTGATGCTAAACTTTGGACCAAAATCTCTCACAGAGAGTCGGAAGGGTGTGCTTGGTCGGGGAGACTGTGTAATCACCCAGAGGGGTCTGCAGAGCTATGGGCTTTCCCCACCACAAGCCATCACTCAGAGTTGGGAAGGATCTCCTTCCTGACTTGGGAGCTGGGGGTTTAGGGGACAAGGAACAGTGCAGCTGTCCTGGAGGTTGAACTTCATGCCCCCCTGTTGTCTGCTCCATTTTGCAGAAGGACAAGAAAGAAGGACTCCTTGTCGCTTGACAGCAGTTCTGTGTTTCTGAGCTGGTTCCTCCATATGCTCTTAAGTTGCATCTCTCCTATGGGAAAGATGAGAGAAGAAGGAGCAGTAGCATTTTCTGGTTTTGAGTTTGATATTTAATAAATAAGCAGGAGCAGAGCTTGGCTAAGGGAGTAGAAAAACCAAGAGCATGAAATCCCGGGCACCTTATTGCTGGGGGCAGTTTGGTCCTGGCTGGTGAACCTGCCCAGTTCCCTGCTTGCAGGACATGGCTTCTCGCCTGCTCCTGCCATCATTCCATGAAGTCACAGGGCTGGAGTGCCCACCTCATGCTATACAAGTGATGGTGGAGTTCTTGATTAAATCCAGATATTGATGTTCAGACTGTGGTAAAGTTACACTGTGAGAATTGAGGAGCCCTGGCTCTCCACATCACCCACACACTGTCCCTTTGGGTAAAGCACCTACTTCTGGCTGTGACAGAAGTGATGCTTCAAGGGATCTTGGGGGTGGAAATTTCTTTATTGGACCCTAAAACAGATTTGGTGGACTAGGAGATCCAATAAATTTAGTTAGCAGAGGCAGAAGGTCCAAGAGATAATACTCAGGTGCGTACCTAGCTAGCTTGAAAATCAGAGTAGTCAAACCTCAGACAGAGATGCTTTTTGTCTGAAATCATTGCTGTTAACTCTCACAGTAAAATGTCACGCAGAGGCAAGCTACGTTGCCTGTCGCAGTTTCATGTAGCCTTGTGGTGATTAGAAGGAGCCAGCAGAGCCAGCTGGGGTGAGCTCCCGACAGCAGCGAGAAGGCATGGCATTGGCATGGTCATCCTTGGCTGACCCTCAGGAGGAGCTGGAGCTGCAAGCCCAGCCCTCATATGCTGGCTCTGCCCCAGGGAGGAGGCAGCCCCAGCTCTGGTCCCCAGCATGTGGCTGGTTAAAAGGGTGTCTGCCACCAGTGAGAGACAAAGACAATTCTTCTCCAGAGACTTACATGGCACAGAGATTTATATCGAGTATCATTTAAGAACAAAAGCTCACCTGTTCAGGGTAACTTTTAATGAAGTACGTTTTAGTGGGGAATGTTTTCACAGCTTTTGTGAAAAATGCCATATGAAGTTGGGTTTGAAACCCACTTATGTGAATTTTAAGTGGCATTACTTTCATTACCATAACCTAAGGTTAAGTGAGCAATAAATTTAGCTCATGGGAGTGGGCAGAGAGAAAGTTCCAGATTCAGTGTAGAATGCAGTGCCACTAATGGCAAGTTGAAGTAAAGGTGTGTCAGGTTATCGATTAATTTCTTTTTAATTGTTTATCAATTAATTTGACTTTATTTTTTTGTTCGCCTTCTGAACACATATGCTTGAGTTTCAGATTTTTAAAATCCAAGGCCTTGCAAAGGGGAGGTTATTTAAGAATGCTTATTTCCCTCACATGGCTAAAGAAATTTTCTGTGGTGTTTAAAATTTGCCATTTTTTTTCTTTTTGCCTCGTTTTCATCTTTCTTTGCTGCACAGCCCTGCTAGCTAAGATTAAGGTACTCAGAGCTCCTGATTTACCTTTGACTCAGTGCCAGTGCGGCTGAGGGCACTTGGCCGCTCAACATCAAGTGCGTGCGTTGCGGAAAAAAAAAAGCAGTAATTGAGTCATTTTTCCACCCGTCACATTAGTCAGATGGGCTTTCCCCCCCTCCTCATGTGATGCCTGGATATAATTTCACTTAGAGCAGTTCGAGAAAGCAGACGTTTGCAGATTAAACTTGTGAAGAGGAGATGTAAAACACAAAGCGGAGGCTACGCTGGTGGAAGGCTGAAATTGCTTCCCGGCTCGCTGTTTCGTGCGACTTGTGCCGGCGGGAAGGGGCCGGGCAGGGCTCGTGTCNCGGCCCTGCTGCTTCCCTTCTCCCCAGGTGCTGCGAGGGAGATGCGGCACTGAGGAGCGGGCTCGGCCCGGGCTCCGCTGCGGGGCCGATGGGCGCGTTCTGAACTCGGAGCGGTCTGGATGAAGGCGGCGGCGGCGAAGGTCGGCGGCGAGTTGGAAACAACATGAATACCTCGGTTCTCGCCCCACTGGGGAATATTTCCGGCCACCTGAATTTTTCGGAGATGAACTCGCAGATCTTGCAATTTGAGGACGAAGATTGCCATGTGCCTTTGGCCATGGTCTTCACTTTGGCCTTGGCTTATGGGACTGTGATAATTCTGGGAGTCTCTGGGAATCTGGCCTTGATTGTCATTATTTTGAAACAAAAGGAGATGCGCAATGTTACCAACATCCTCATTGTAAACCTGTCGTTTTCTGATCTCCTAGTGACCATCATGTGTCTTCCCTTTACCTTTGTGTACACATTAATGGACCACTGGATTTTTGGGGAGGCCATGTGCAAGTTGAACCCTTTTGTGCAATGTGCCTCCATCACCGTCTCGGTCTTTTCTTTAGTTCTCATCGCTATCGAGCGCCATCAGCTGATCATCAATCCCCGCGGCTGGAGGCCGAACAACCGACATGCCTACATGGGCATTGCTGCCATATGGATTTTGGCCACGGCTTCCTCCTTGCCCTTCCTGATCTACCACGTATTAACAGATGAGCCCTTCAGAAATGTAACATTTGATGAATATAAGGACAAATATGTGTGCTTGGACCTGTTCCCCTTGGACACTGCCAGGCTTTCTTATACCACAACGCTTTTGGTGATTCAGTACTTTGGGCCGCTTTGTTTTATATTCATTTGCTACTTGAAGGTAAGATAGAATCCTCTTGCAATATGTACTTCTTTCTGTCTGATATTTGTTTATCCTTGCAAAGATGACAGTGGTAGGTTAATTTATCCCATGTGTTTCTCTTTGTTGAATTTCCTGCAGATATACATACGGTTAAAAAAAAGGAGCAACATGATGGACAAGATGAGAGACAGTAAGTACAGATCCTCTGAAACCAAAAGGATCAACATCATGCTGATATCAATAGTGGTCGCATTTGCAGTTTGCTGGCTGCCTCTCACCATCTTCAATATCGTGTTTGATTGGAATCATGAAATTCTGCCTGTTGCTACCTGCAGCCACAACCTGTTGTTCCTGATTTGCCACCTCACTGCCATGATCTCTACCTGTGTGAATCCCATCTTCTACGGGTTTCTCAATAAAAACTTCCAAAGGGACCTGCAGTTTTTTTTTCATTTTTGTCATTTCCACTCTCGTGAGGAGGATTATGAGACTATAGCCATGTCCACCATGCACACAGATGTTTCAAAAACCTCTTTAAAGCAGGCAAGCCCCATCACACTTAAAAAAATAAATAGTGATGACGATGAAAAAATATGAAGAAGTAATAAAAATTCTACACCAAGCTGCAAGAAGTGTGATTGCAGGTGAAGTGTGTCCAAGGACAAGCACAATTACATAACAAGTACAAAAAGGGTAATGTTTTTCTTCCTTTTCCAAGGAACTTTGATTGTTGTCACTTCGAAATTATGCGCTCTGCATTTTTGACCCTTTTACTGCTTTAATGTTCATAGAAGTTATATATGAATTTTATTATAAGACATAGTCAGACCTGCTACTACCTATGGTTTTCATTGGCTGGTTTTGTTCTGTTTTCTTTGTACAGTTCTACGCTTCAGCACAAAGGTTTACTTACTGTTTTTTTTCGAAGAAGCAGTTGTCAGGAGTGTCCACTTAAGACCATTAGAAACAATAAGAACCACAGGGACACTGTCATTGCAGAGGATATCCACAAAAGAATAAAATTAATAAATTCCGATTTGAAGAGGACTTTTTTTTTTTTTAATTCATCTTTTGATCAATGTTAAAATCCTGTAAAATCATTGTAGGTATGCAAAAAAGGAATTCTGTGAAACCTGTAGAATGTGTTTAAATGGGGACATACAGTTGTCTCATTCAAAGAGGCAATTTGGGCTCTAATCACTTAGTTTCAAAGACAGGATTAAGAAAGAAATTCTGTTCTCATTTACAAGAATAAAACCCTACAGTAAATCTACAGAGCACAATGGGATAACTGATGCTTCAGCACAGCAAATGAAAATATAAATGGGGCTTCAGTCCCAAATGATTACAGCTGGTTTTAATAACACAGGCTTTTTAATTTAAAAAATCCAAACCCTATTTTCATCTGCCATTACTGACAGGAGTTACTGTTGCTGGGATGAAATGCACCATCTGTTCCAAGCCTGTGAACCATGTAAATTCTCCTTGAGACCTATGTCCAGAATCTAGAGGGAGATGGGACTGTTTGCTGTCTGGACAAGGTGCAATTCCACCCTCACAGGTGACTGAGAAATTCAGGTCTGGTATTAAAAATGTAAGATTGAGCTACCCGAGTTTTTTTATAGTAATTAGTGTTGATCTATATAAATTATGTATAGCCTCATAATATTTTGTGTTCAGATGCAATGGCATAAACCTGGATAATCTCCAAGACAATGGATTGTTTAATCAAGACCTGCAAAATTTAAAAGAAGGATATTAATATAGTTTGGGTGTAACTGGTATGTTTATCTTCCAAACTCACAGTTCCCACAGTTGGTTGAAGTGTGGAAACATTTGCCAAATATACACAATAGACCTCTGTTACTGCTTAAAATATATATCCTCTAATTACACAAAATACTAATGGCTAGATCCCAGTTGAGGGAAACCATATAACTTGACTGCTGTAAATGAAATTAAAACAATATCAGCCAGCTGAGGTTCTGTGTCATACAGTGTACTTTGTTATATCATCAATGTCTTTTTGAATAATCAGCATTTTAAAATACAGGATAGACCCTACTTTCTTTCAGCAAGGTCATTTTCAATCATTCTGGCAGACAAGAGGGTCTTTAAAATGGATATAAATGTAAATGCAACATAAATGGGAATCTGATGTAATATATTTCTAAGCAAAAATATCTCAGGATGTTATGGTGAATTTATTATGTTCTGAATTTGACATAGACACATGCCTAAGAAATTAAAATTATTTGGGTTGCCAGTATTTAAAAGTGAAACACTGTGCCTTGTGCTGTCTTATAAATAGTGTAGAATATTAAAGTGTGTTCTTGTGCATTATAATTCCATGTATTTCTCTACTGGAAGATAATTTAATTTAAAAGGAGTTTTCTGTGCTTGAGAACAGAGACAGAATGTAGAAAATTAATTATAGGACAGAAGGTTCTTTCAGAGCTTTGGCCTTTTGTATATTATGAGATTTCCTTTTTCTTTGTGCTTCTCCATGGAATGTGTCGTTAATATTTTGACAAGGGTTTCCCGAAATTATTTCCCTCTCACTTTGCAACAATTTTCATATTTCAAAGGATGCGTATTTTCACAATGAGATACAATGTACAAAAACAGCCATGAGGTTTTTTTATTAAGAATGTCACAGTGGGTTTTTCCCATTACAAAAAGTTACTGTGAATTTTATGGCTTTTTTCCTCTTTTTTTTTTTTCTCTTTTCTAAAGCACTTTCTTTCAATGCAGTGCAAAAAGAAAATTCAGTCCTTTGAGAAACTTTCCAGTTGGTTTGCTGGAAATTTTTGATCAAGCTGAGTTAGATGCTTATACAGAGTAGGTGTAGAGGAACTTTAGAGGAGCCTGCTGGTGCTCAGGGACCTGAACCAGGTGTGTCCTAAGATTTGGAGGTCTCCAGTGGGATAGCAACATAATTCTTCCTATATCAACATTTCTCCTGCTTGAGGTACAGTCTCAAATCACACAGCTCATCTGACACTGTGTCATACTACCTCCTGAGAATGCATGCCAGGTGTTTTTTGCCCACCAGCACCTGATAAACAGGGAGAACAGTAAATGGGAGCATTCCTCCTTCTCATCCTTGTTAAGCTCAGGAGCCGTTTTTCCTCTGCACTGCTGTCCTAGGATCGGGCTTCTCACGTTTCCTCACTTCCCTGCAAGAAGCCTTTCTGAGCCTCTGCTAAGGACGCAGGTTAGTGCATTGTCACACAAATAGCACAGGGCACGCTGCCTGTAATGACAGTGGAAATGAGCACAGTGTAAAGACTGTTCTGCAGGAAAACGCATTTGGAGAATTTCAGAGGCAAAATCATGGCTCTTCTGAAGAATTTGTTATGAGGACAGAGATAAAAGAAGTGTCTCTGAGGTGCTGACCTAACATCTGCAGGGCGTAGCTCAGATCTACCGAGAGCAGTATTTTTGTCTTTGCTTTCGTGACTTGACGCTGGAGTTCTCCAAAGCTGCTGAAGACTTTCTCCTCCCAACAGCCAGCTACAGTACTGATCCTCTTTTTCATTTTCAGAGCTGCAGCATGGCTTCCCATCCTCTATATGCTAAATTTCTTTACAGGATAAGCTGACAGGTTTCGTGTTTCACTATAATTTTTCAATCATTCTGGATTGATATTTATTTTTTCTACATGCTGTTTTGTCAAACGTCCCACACTTCAGCACATGCTGATTCCTGTCTCAAAAGCCTGAAGATCCCTTTTCTTTTTTCAGACTGGTAGAAAAGTTTTACTGACAGAAAAACAGAACAGTGAGTGATCTATAATGTATCTTATTATTTATGTGTCATACATTCCATGTCAAATCTCCAGCCTTAAATGACAAATGTAACTATTTAATAAGCATCAGTATTTGCTTCATTTGTCAGTTATTTTAGCATCTTAAACGTCACTTTGATCGACTACAAACATTTTAAGTTTCTGCACAATCTAAATAAACCAGCATATTTGTATACATGTTAATAAATACATATGTATTCCCATTTTGCTTTTTTTTTCCAAAAAATGGTTGTGTCATTGTTACTATGTACAGTAATTCACAACTTTTGTTACTATGTACAGTAATTCACAACTTTCACGTCAACATTAAAAAAGGATAATAAGAAAGGAAGAGATTAATTGACAATAAAACTTGCCCTTGGCAGGCTAGGAGAGAACTGGAAATTAAAAAAATATATATCTGTATGTATATAATCTACCCTGTCTTTATGACCACATAAAAAGAAAAGATTTAAACCAGGGAAAGAAATCAACATGACAAAACCCCAAAGGGACTTGAGCTGATGCTGACTGCATCTCATCACTGACGAAGGTGTAGAGGGCTAAAGGCTCATATATTCTGACTCTGTGGTCTTGCACTACAGTACCAGCTATTATTAATGGATCCTACAGGGAAAATTTGATGCTGATTCATATTCAGAGTGTAAATCAGTATATGCTTCAATCCAGGCCTATATATCAAATTCTTGTTTTGACCTCAGAGAAATGTTCTCAGATCAATGAAACTGAGATTTTTCTTAAAGTTAACCATTTGCCTAGGCATTCTACTGAATAAAACTGCATTGCTGGCTGGCAGCTCACACTCCTTCCTAAAAATCAGATTTTGGATATTAGCTTTTTACAGAAACAAATTAATGGCATATAGTAGTTTGGTTATTTTTTTCTGGATTCTTCTCAGGATTTTTTTTCTGGGCCTGATAATGCTTCAGTTTAAAGCTTTCCTTCCTACTTCTTTGTATCAAAGTATTTACCAAAGCAGTGCATAGAGAACAAAGACAATAAAGAGATTTTCTACCTTCTCTTCTTATTTTTAAAGCATACAAAACAGTAGGAAACACGACCTTAAATAACATCTCTGTATGCAACAGATTAAATTCATTCAGTTGACTGGAAAAGGGAGAGGAATAATAATTATAACCAAATGATAAATTTTGTTGACAATCATTTCTCAGTTGAAGGATATATACCATTCCAAGATCTACCATGCCCTCTACATTCTTGTGTTCTTTAGCATGTGCTATCTGCTTCCCTGAGTTATTACTAATCAGCCAAGTCATTACTAAAGTTGACGTGGAAGAAAATGCTTCTATCCAGGTTTTGCAGAATTTCAAATGTTTGAGTATAACATATAAGATGAAAAAATGTGATCAGCTCTGGCTCTTACACTTTAATTAACCTGTGGTCAGAAATCACTTCTATTCAGTATTTCTGCCCATGCAAAACAGTGTTAATGGTCTGATTGAAGCTGATATTTCAAATATTTGGGAGTGCATTCACAAAGACTAACAACTTCAGCTTTTTTTCCTAGTCTCCTGTGGCAGCAAGCCAAGGCACTCCCACCTGCACTACTCTGGTGCTATGCATTACCAAAATGTCTTTCCCTCAGTTGTCTGTACAGGCTGCTCAGTGGCAGGACTGCCATCTGCCAGGGCAGCGCTGGGCCTGGTGACTACTGCCTTCCTTCCTCTGTTGTCCATGGTGCTTCTGCTCTCAATTCGTGTTTCATCCCCTTGCTAGCTGCTTTCTGAGGAAGCTGCAGAAATTTGTACTCTGATTTCGTACAGTGCCTGAGTATATGATAAAATTCAACTCCTTTCAGGACAGTGCTTTAAATAGTTTCTTTCATTAAAATTATCTTCCGGCAAGTGTCTCATAGGCAAGTTTCTCAAAATTTAGAAGTACATAATTTACAAAGCCTGGGTAGGAAATATGCCCATACAGAACATCCAGCTCGTTGCAGCAAAACTGACAGCACACACTGTCTTGTGTTTTCCAAATAGGTAAATTGATGATCTAGTTATTTATCATATGTCAGGCTTAGTTGCAAGAAATTTGCCACGGATGAAAATATGTTTGAAACTGCTGTACAGGAGATGCTTTGCATGGTTAACTAACTTGCTATGAATTATGCAACATTTCAGATATACAGGGAAATAGAGTTCGGAAGACAGACAAAAAGCAGAAGATCTAGATGAAGTCTTGATGCCTTCTGTCAGATGTACACAAAAAGACTCAGAGGGAGACTCAGATATCTATTTATTTATGGGGTGCCAACAGTTTGACAGGTAAATGGTTTTTTTGAGCAAAGTGCTGGTCAAAGAAGTATGTATGACAAAGAGGTTCTCTGCTTCCATTTCCAGAAAAAGAATATGGACCTTTATAAGACTCTTTACCTTGGATTAATCTAAACTGCTTTTTGAGACAAGGGAAAAAAATGGTTTTAGCACAACTGAAAAATAACAGCTTTTCATTGCACCCACCCACTGCACATGAGTCCATTTGCTTCTGCTTCTGCACAACAAGGAAAAGGTTTGTTTGTGGCAGGAGGAGTAACCTGATCAACAAAGCCCTCCTTCTCTCTCCTGGCTCATATCCACACTGATACTGCGCTGCTGTTTTTCCCTTTGTAATCTTCCCCCCCTCCACCCCAGCCCAGCCTCTCCCAAGCTATGAAGTTTTTATTATGCTGTTTATATTTTTTCTTAATGAAAGCTGTCTGTGAAAAGACATCCTTGAAAGATCCTATTCAATGTGTGCTTGAACATATGGGTGAGAGGCCATACAGGATTTGTAGAAATATGACTGGCAATGTGAAGATGTATCAGGCAATAGAGGAGTTGAAAATGTAATTGTTGCATGCTGTTATTTAGCCTTTTTCATTTAAAGCTGTTTTTATAATTTTAATTAATGTAATCTAAATGTCAGCTTAGCTTACTCATGTAGAGTAAACTTCCTCTTGGTGATCAGCCACCAGAGACATTCAGCAAGAGGAGACACTGGGTAACCCAGTTCGTGTCCTTGCTTAGCCTTATAGCCTCTCACTTGCCTATAAGCTTCTCATTGTTTGTACTATATTTGAAGACATATATGGAAAAGTCTTCACTTCTTTCTCTTTAAGACTAGTAAAAATTATATAATTAAGAGATATAAGAGACAGGACTGGATTACCTTTTCTGATTTTTATTTCCATTATTATTATGACTGTAAAGTTTGAGGCTCTTCAATTAAGCTTTGACTTATTATCAGTTTCGGCACAGGGGTAGTTCTCTGGATGTCAGTCACCATGCTGATATGCAAATAATTAGACAGGTGCTGAAGTAAAAGCTTTAAAGCCTCACCTAAAACGCTGCAAGGTTAATGAAAAGCCTCCCATTGACTTCAATGAGCTTTGGGTGAGGTACTTGTTTCAAGTGACACTAAGGTGCAACACGTCTGAACATCTGCATTTGTCCAAGGGACAAATTAAAAAGTCATCTTCAGCTGGTTCTTACAGTATGGTTATCCTCTTAAGTTCTTCTGTGAGTTTTACTCTGATGTATTTTCTGGACACAGTTACAAGATAAATGCGTCTGCTGAGCTGCCTGGCTTACTGATTTAAACCAATTTGCTTCACAGAAAATTGAAGGGGGTACTAGCAATTCATCACTAGTAAAAGTGTGGGCTTTTTTCTTTTTTTGGAGGATGATGATGATGATGATGATGATGATGATGATGATAATGATGATCATTACTACTACTGCTGCTTTTTTCACTTTATAAAAAAACAAACCAAAAAAGATCACTAACTGCCAGACAGCATAGCTTAGCTTACATTTGAAATTCACTTCAGGCAGTAAGGAATCTCAGCCTGCAGCACAGGCTGTGGATTTACCTGGTCGAGGTGCTACTATAGTAGGAACATACGCAATCATGAATAAAACCACTGCAAGCAGTTGCTTAAAAACGAGTATCTTCAGAATTGGATAAGGGCACATTTAAATCAATATGCAGAAACTTGAATTCAAATATTAATGATTTTTGTAGTGGAAATTACGCATTCAGATAACCAAGTGAATTCATTAAATTATAAAGCCTGAGCCTGGTCTCATTCATATTAGTCAAATGCTGAAGGAACACCTCTGATATTGTTCAGAAGGTTATGGTATGGATGAGGCAGGTAAATGAAATCAATCTCTGAAGCTGTCAGATTGGTTTTTTAGACTCATAGATTTTGTCTTGCCTAGGATTAGGGTAACATAAGGAAATGAAATACCCTGGCTTTTGAATTCCTTGATGATTTTCACTCAGTCCTGACAGATTTGCTGAAGCTTTCTGGGGGTGAAATGGTACTGGATAAGCTGAGCGCCTGTTATTTGAATAAGGCCGTTCTTTAAAGCTGGACACACACATTATAGGTGTTAGCATCTGAAGTCTTACATTCTACACAGCAGAATATAGATACATATGTTTACTATCACTTATAGAAGCACTTTAAAATGCTGACTTCAAGTGAATTTTATACATTTACATAAAACCCTTAACCTTTAGCAGTTCTTATGTTTAGACCATTTTGGTAGAACAAACAAACAAAGCAGTGCTGACTGTGGAGTTTGTTTTAGCAAAAGGGTTTTGGTTTCTCTGACCCTGGGACCCTGCCTGAGGATCAGCACCTGCTTGGGAGACATGAGATATACCTCATTAAGTGAGAAAAAGGTATCTTTGCCAGCAGCATGTCTGACTTCCTAAGAAGGGCTTTAAACTGGGAGTGATGTGGAACGAAGACCATTGCCAGCAGCCTGTGAGGGAGTGAGGGACAGACCTGTCTAGCAAAGGGCCTAGAGTGGTGCGAGTGAAGGCAAACACAAAAACTACAATAAAGGGCTTAAATGACCTTAAGCATTTTCAGGAAGCAAGGAAGTGCCCACAGGACACTAATTTTGGAAAAAATCCCTGATCCTTTCTGGGAAATAACATGTCAAAGTGTCTCTGAAGTGCCTGTACACAAATGTGTGCAGTGTGGAGAATAAATGTGAGTAAGCAGAGAAATGCATGGGATTGCAGGGCTGTGGTCTTGTTGGGATCATGGCAGTGTAGCGGGATGGCTCCCATGACTGCAGTAATGCAGTGGAGGGATACAGGCCCTTTAGGAAGGACAGGATAGGAAGACAAAGAGGTGGAGTTGCCCTTTATGGGAGAGAGAAGTTTAGAGTATATGGAGCCCTTCTGAAGATGGATAAGGAGCCAGCTGAGAACTTATGGAGGGGATTAAAAAACAAATGAGCATGGATGACGCTGTAGGGGGTGTCTGCTACAGGCTGCCTGCTCAGGGAAGCAGTAGATGATGCCAGAAGAAGCCTCATGTTCACAGACAGGCCCTGATCCTTGTGGTGGAATTTACCCACCCTGATAACTGCTGGGCATTTAGTAACCCAGGAAGTTCCTGGAGAGCAGTGATGAAAATTTCCTGACAGAGATGGTAGAGAAATCAGTCAGAAGATCTGATAGACCTCATACTTGCATATAAGGAAGAGCTTGTCAGGGATGTGAAGACTGAAGGCAGTGTTGGCTTCAGTGACAGTGGAGTTCAGACTCCTAAAGGAGGGGAGCAAGGCAAACAGCAAGATCACAGACCTGAACATTATGAGAGCAGACTTTGGTCTCTTCAAGGATCTGCCTGAAACAGTCCCATAGGATATGGCTCTGGAGGAAAGAGGGGGCCAGGCTGGCTGTTTGATATTCAAGGATCATCTCTTCCAAGCTCAGCAGCAGTCCATCCCAATGAGCAGGAAGTTAAGCAACGATACCACAAGGCCTGCATGGATAAACAAGAAGCTCCTAGGAAAACTCAAATATGAAAAACAAACAGAAAAAAAGGGGGGGAAAGTGGCAGGTAGCATGAGAGGAATATAGAAACCATTCTTGAGCATGCAATGGCAGGGTTAGGAAAGGTAAAGCTCAACAGGAGTTGAGCCTGGAGAGGGTACAAGGCAACAAGAAAGGCAGCAGGCTGGGCTTCTGTAAGTACATAAGCAGCAAAAGGAAGACCAGGGAATATGTGGGTCAGCTGCTAAGTGGGGTAGTGCGGTAGGGGCCCAGTGTCACAGGACAAATTGAAGAGGCTGGGGTACTGAATGCTTGCTTTCCTTCATCTTTGATAGGATGACCAGCCCTCAGAAATCCCAGCACCCGGAGACCAGAGGGAAAAGCAAGGACAAGGAAGGCATACCCTTGGTAGAAGAGGATCAGGTTAGGGAATACTTAAGCAACTGGACATAAATAAATCCATTGGAGCTGTTGGGATGCAGTCTTCTTTCATAGTTATTGAACAACTGATCCTGAAAACCATTTCCAGGTTCATGAAGGACTGGAAGGTGATGGGTTCTCAAAAGGGAAGTCATACTTAACCAATCTGATAGCCTTCTATGAAGATGATTACCTTAGCAAGCCAGCTACTGGCACGGTAGATGAGGGGAGAGCAGTGGATATTGTCTACCTTGACACCAGTAAGTGCACATTTAAGTTTGAACAGCAGCCCTGGTCTCTGAAAAAGCCTTTATACTTCGCAAATGTTTCGAGTCTGACACATTATCATGTATTGCTTTTACTAATCCATTAAGGATTGATCCAAGTAACCTTTCATACAGAAGTATTGCCACTTCACTCTGTTGGCCAAATTTGGTGTAATAAGCTTTTAGATAGACCTTTTAAACTACACTTGAGTTATATAAGCACTGTTAGGAAAGCACTGAATAAAACAGTAGCTTGGTGCAGTTGTAGTCTTACAAGTTTGGGGAAGACTGGGAGCTAGGCAAGTAAAAGCATTTTTATCAATGCCCAAGTAAGGAAAATAATGGAAGAGCCACACTTGCCTGCTACCTTTGGCAGCAGCCATCCAGCCATGTTATCAATAGCGCAACAAGTACGGTCTTATCCAACAGTTATGGAGCACAACCAAGAGTTGTGGTAACACAGTTTTAGTGTCTATGGAAATATGAGTGGAGAGTTGAGGCAAATTTGGTGGGCTGAGAACAGGCCATGGAGACATGGAATCTCAATGTTAAGAATTTTGTTATTTAGAATAACCTGCAGTAGCAAATGTATGACAATTATCAGTTCCTAGGCTAAGCTTTAGTACATGTGTTTGTCAAAGTTTGTGTTTGGAGCACTTTTTACTTTTAAAATAAAACAGAATTATTTGAATAGTAAAATACAGTTTAGCATGGTTCCTGTGTTAGAAAGACAACTTGTTATTGAAAATGCTGACAGTACAAATTATTCTTTTGCAACTCTAGAGCTGGATGAATTTGGAAGAGTTCTGATTGCTCTAAAATGCTTTGCTTGCTAGGTATGATATATTGTTTTTAAAAAAAGCTACAGATGAAGCAATGATTCTGATGAGGATATATGCCATGCTAGTAGTTTTAAAATAAAGACATAAGTGTTATTCATACATTTTAACTAAAAAATGGTGCTAGCCCTGTCACACAGGGCATTACCATTTGATTTCTTGGACGGTTTTCTTAGAAATGCAGTGCTGTTTGTACAATGACTATGATAATAGTTGGGCAAAAAAAAGAGCCAGACAAAAGCTCTCTGCTCAGAACATATATTTTGACATGATTTCTTAAACCATACCCCCTCTCTATCGAACATCTCTCCAACTTGTGTTTTTAGTTTAGGGCAGCAGAGAGAGAGTTTCGATGCCTTAAAAACCTCACCGAAGGCTTCTGCCATTGCTGACCCAATCTGAAAGCTATGCTGATTTTTCAGTGCTCTCTGGAAGCAGATCCCTGCTAACAGGAGTATTTAATCATTCCTCAAACTATTCTGCTACTGTGTCCTATAGTTAGCCAGAATTCAAGATCAGATGAGGCTGCTTTGATTAGACAGAAGCTGAGATAAACATGTTCTTTATGCAATGCTATTTAAAAACACCTTTTATACAGTGCTGTTTCCAGAACAACAGGAAGACAAGTTCCAAGTGAGCCTGGGTTTGAGAAGCTCTATCTCTGCTTCCTTTCAGTGTTGTGTTTGCAACTCTTTACACCGACCCTCTGTGTCCACATTGCAAGCAGCCACTGTCGGACCACAGAGATGACAATCACACAGACCTCCTGTAGGTATGGTACAGGATTAAGCAATCCCCCTCCCCACCTTTCTCTCTTCCCACGCCTACACATCACAAGCACTTGTCCGGCTAAAGGGTAAGCTAAACTGTGGCATAGACCCGGCCTGAGAACAATAAACCTAACAATAAAGAAGGGATTTGAATGAGGGAATTGGTTCCATTTGTCAGCTGGTTACACAAACACTTATTCTGGTGTGAAGGGCAGAGGTTGGTGGGAGGAATGAGTGAATATCTAAGGATGGGAATGCACAGTGCTTGGGCTGGCATGGCCACATAAATATATTAGTCAAACTGCACCCTAACTTTTTAATAGGGAAAATACTTCTTAATCCATCAGTGTTAGCTCTGAGCTGCTATGAGGTCAACTATTTTGGGTGGCCCCCATTGTGTGAAGAGCTGGTTTTGCCAAACAAAAAGGCTTGGTTGGACTTTGTCTATAGCCTGAGTACTTGCTGCTTTAAAGGAGTCTGCTCTTGTCTTAGGATTTAAGCTTTGCATTCTGATGACCATTTTTGCTTTTCCATACAGAAATACCTTTCATGCCAACTATACTATAGAAGCTGTTAAATCTTTTCCAACAAATATTATAACCATGGAAGCATGCATTTTCTAGAAAACTCTACAACCCTGTGCAGTGATCAATGGTATGAGTCTTCGGATTCCAAAACTTGGTATTTCTGTGGGGTTTTTTTTCTTTTCTTCACTTGGAAACTGTGTGGAAGACATAGATTGTTGCAGGACTCCATCCAGTGAGAAACGAAAGAGTTATGCCATTGAGTCAAAACCGAATTCAAGAAACTGCTGTGGTCAAGATTCCGTTGATTCTATGAATAGGCTAAGCAATGTCACCAGCCCTGATATTTGAGCTTTCTCCAAGCATATTCTAGTATGCCAGTAGGTTCAAATTGTCTTGCTAAAATCAATCAATTTTACCAGCAATTACTGTGTTGAATCACTGTGAACTTCAATTTCCAACTCACTTTCAAAATTTTAACTTAGAAGGAATTGCCTTGATTCAGCTAAGCTTGACTTATAAAATCATATATGACTCAGCCCGTATTCTCTCTTGTAATGTGCTCAGAGAATGTGATATGTGATACTCATAAAATGAGAGAGCTTATTTACTGTGTTCACTGAAGCTCGTTTGCATCAAATGTTTGTTTGAACCGCAGCATTTTCTTGAAAGACAGAAATAATAACTAAGATCTGAAATGTGAAATTGTTTTAACTGAGGCTCAGTCCAGTCTCTAAGATAGAGATGTGCATTTTATATTAATATCCAATCTGGATATTTTTTAACTGATTGTATTAAATAATAAATTTATTAAAGAAATAATTGCAGGAACATGTATCTGGTTTACACATTACAACTTTTGCATATAAATGGGTAATAAATGCATACAAGCCCACTGTTAGACATATTGGAAAGATTACTTTGAATAAAGCGACCGAATTAAAAATCTAGAGGTTTTTAGAATACTGTTACTTCTTGACTTTTCAGAAGTTTCACAGTAAAATATAATTTGACTTTGACATAGTGTATTCTGTCACATTTCTAAAAAGAAATGGCTATAGCCTGGTATTTTGACTAACAACCTTTTTCTCAGTAAGTTCGCATTCATAAGATGGATATAAAGTCTAGGAGATCAAAATGGAGTTCCTCTCTGGGCTCACTATGAATTTTGCCAGAGGAAAGGGTAGTAAGAGGTGCTGATTTTTCTTTATGTTCCAGGCCTATTGGTATTTTGCTAACACTGGCGTACTCCTGGGTGTTCTCATTTTATTCTGTGGAGTTTGTTTCATCATTTCTCTTCTCTTCTGTTCCTTTTTTAAAAGTATATTACTTTTTCTGGGCAGCCCTTCAAATGATCTTACCAGCTCTCTCACTTAAAATATGCAAAGAATTTGATGGCCAGTTTTCTAAAATCTAAGATTTTCATTACAATCATGGAAGGTAAGTGTCTGATTCATACAATATATGAAATCAACACAACACACTATAACGTAACTTTTTAATAAAAGAAATTGATTGTCATCACTAGCCATTCATATCATGGTCTTAGGTTTTTCCCTGCTCATCCCCTCTGGCAGCCTCTTAGAATTTATTTGAATCTATAATTCGTTATGCGGGGAGTTTTAAATGTAATACTAGGTTACATTTGATTGACTCAGTATTCAATATCAAGGCCCTGCTGTGAGGCCTACAGAAATTCATAGGAAAAACCTTTCATTGCAGCATAAGATATGCATTCTTTACTGCATTGAACATTCATGGTGTTGCTGCATATGAGCTGTGCTCCATGATGTATCCCATGTTTTCTCATGTCCTGATTATTTCAGAAAACCTGCTCAGAATTTTTGCTACTCCCTTTCAACGACAATTAGTGCACAGCCCTGCAGATTCCTGGATTTAGGGTTTTGGAAGAAATCTTGGGCTGCCTTCCTCTAGACGAAACTGGGAAGGATGAATCTGCTGAGAAACATAAGAGATAATTCCAGCTGCTGAAAAAGCTGCTAAAGAGACTCAAAGGTTTTTCTAACTTGCAGAATTTTATATCTATATATCTATACATAGATATATAGATATGTATGATGTAATGGGCAGAACAGTTCTCCGAGGGACAAGGTATCCACACAGACAGCCTGCCTTTGAAGTAATGGCTCTTTCAGAAAATATTTCTTCATGAACCCGAAAGAAATACTTCTATACCAAGTAAGATGAGTAAGGTCAATCTGCCAGGGTAAATGCTCAACCCATGAAGTCCCATTACGACAATTCTGTCCAAAAGAAGGCAAAAGAAAATCAAAAGTCAGTGAAGGTGCCAAACAATAACAAGCTGATAGAGCACTGAGGATAAAAAAAAAGTAGATCTGGCAACAAAGTTACTGATTTAGTGCCAATGTTCTTTTTGACTATGGGTTAGAGAGAGAAACAACATTTGCAGCCATCTCCCTCCAGGCACCAGATTGCTAAGAGAAGCAACAGAGCTTGCAAATGCTTTGGTAAAGTTCCAGCGTGGTGAATGGATGAGGAAAATGTGTAATAGCTTCATTGAACACTGAAATCGGAGTTGAAACAATAGCTTTTTTTTTCTTTTTCAGGATCAAAAAGAAAAGTTAATTCAAGGAAATACAAGGTTTGGGTTGTATGTGAATACCAGTTTTGGACTTTGTAAAAAAAAAATTGTATACTGTTCAGGTTTAAAAAAAGTTTTAAAACATTTTTTTTCTCTTAATCTTGATAAAATTTTGATGTAAAATGCTGTTGTGGGATGAGAAAATTACATTCTGCCATTAAACGTTCAAAATTAGTTGTTTCAGCTTTTTTTTTCAAATAAAGATTTTGATAAGACTATGAAATTCAGCACTAAGAGGCACTAAAATCCGCCCCTCCCCTCTGGAAAAAAAACCAAAAAAACAACATGCTGTTTGAAAGAAGCCAAATTTCATTAATACCATGGTTCCAAATAAATGACATTTTTGAGTTTTTTGGTACTTTATAAAGATACACTGATAGCCCTTCTCCAGTTCTTACACACTCTCATAACACCTTAGATGTTACATGTGACTTCACAATAAATTACAACCCTTGTAATGTAAATGAAAACCATTTGTCTTCTTTCATATTTTTGCAAGGTCTCTTCACAATAATTCTATATAGAATGGGACTGGAGAATTAGAAAAGGATCCAGAATGTCCGTAACTTAACTTTTTACCTTCTCTTCTGCAAAAAGGTAGTCAATCAAATGAAAAACTGCATAACTGGAGGCATTGCAAAGGAAAAATAGTAGGGAAGCTTGGGCATATGACTTTTAGACCAGACTTGTTTTAGAAACGATAATAATGTTTGTTGCTTTAAAAAGTAAGTCTGCAAATTGCCTAAGATCAATACGACTTCAGAAAAATCAGAAAAGAGTCATATATCTTTACTTTTTAAAAACATAAGATGAATACTAGAAAAATTAATTAATCCCTTGCAACTGATATTTCTCTTTTCAGTAAGTTAACTCTTATCTTTGTACATTTTTCCACAGTAGTTCTCACTGCACACAGAGGTCACACTGTTTTCTGTGATTTTTCACAAAAAGACCAAAGTGCAGTATCTACTATGTATATTAGAATGTTTATTTGAGGAAGAAAAAGCAGAGAGATGTGTGGGTGATAGCTTTGTTGTAGAAAGACTAAGCTTGAGAAATAAGCACTAGTCACTATGGCAATGAACTTAAACTCACCATGTGCCATTGTAAGGTTTTTAAAATTCAATTTTTCTTTTTTCCTTTTTTTAAATTAGATGTAACATATAAACAATGAAGGAACAAGTGAGTGTTGATTTACAGTCCAATTCTCCTAACTACATCAAGCTCAATGCACAGATCCTGAGGTGCTGGAAAATTAAGAAAAACTGAAACAGAAGGGGCAAGAGAAAAAAAATGAGAGGAAGGAATGAGAAAGAATAAATGCATAATACTTTATCAGTCTTTCTTGACAATAGTACTGTTAGCTTGGTATAAGCTTTAGGTTAATTTTGTTCTGCAGATACTTAACAACTGACTTTACTTTGCAGAAATGAAATGCACTTTTCTACTCATGGCTTAGTTTCAGGCATATGACTGAATGTCATAACTCACCCACTGAAAGCTGGGACAGTCTGTTTGGACTGTTCATAGGACTACTGGTAAGCTTTCAGCTATCTAATAAAGTATTCAGTTGGATGAAAGAAACCAATAGGATGTAGAAAAAACGTGCATTTTCTGTCCTTAAAGCTGAACCATAGTAATAATGAATTGTTAGTGGGACAACAGTGTCAATCATTAGTCAGTAAAATAAAGGTGACGATATGATTTTATGTATCCTCATATATGCATATATACAAGTGTGTGGATATAGATAGAGATTAGATATAGATGTAGACAGATATATATACACACAATGCTATAGAAGAGTTTTTCTTGTTTTCTTTTACATTAGTAACCATGAATGCATAACCCTGTAATGCAATGCTGTACACAGATACTCTGCAGTCGATTATACTGCCATTGTAAAAATTTCCTAAGATCGATTTTGGAGCCATAACAATTCTTATCACTTACTCTTTTAGGAAACTGATTGCACTTCAGATCCAAGGCTAGTTTACTGCATCTCATTTAAATTTGACCATACCTAATTTAGATTTGTTAAACAGGGAAACAAAATGCAGTATAAGATTCCTAAAAATGCAGCTTCCCAAGCTGTTGTGCCTTCCTCTTGGTTCTTTTAGGGGCATACAATACTAGAAGAGACCACCTGGGATATCCATTCAAGTTCTCTGCCACAGCAGAGTTGTTCTTTGTTCTACATGTGAGCCTTCCTGTTGATTCGTAGGAACAAATTTCTGTGGCTGCTATAAATTGAACAGTTTAGTCAAAAGTACTAGAGGTAATCAAAAGTAGCTGGCAGATAACAAATTGCTTTTGTGTTACCAAGAGTTTAATTTCTGTATGTCAGCTGAAAAGGAAAAAAACCTCTAGATTAAGCATTATAAACATTGTAGTTCAGTCTAACAAGTGACACAAATTCTCAGTTTTACAATACTGGAAATTCTTCCTCAAATTTTTTAAAGGAGAGAGAGAACCAGACTATGCTGAATATGTATATGTGTGTGGAATGAAATGTAACAGATTGGAGAAAATATGAACTTTTCAATCCATTCCTGAAATTCTGATGCTGACAAATGGCGATTCGTCTTTGTTCCAAATGCAACTCTTGCAACATTTTGCAAGATCAAGCTCTCTAATAAAATATAACATAGAAATTAGTAACCACATTTCCAGTGAGCTGCTGGAAGGCATTTAGATGCCACAGTAATGCTATAATCAGCACTCAAATAGAACAGCTATAAAGAATGCATAACGTAGTTAAATTGAGGAAAGTGCATACTTTTATAGTATTACTTTCTGCTCAGACTTAAATGATTATTTATAGAATCAGAACTGTCAGTTACTAAAATAAATAAATGTAACCAGTCCTTCATCTCCTTTGTTTCCCTGGCTACTGTGTGTGCAGTGCATCAGTAAGGACAGTTAATATCTTTATGTCCAACCTACTGCTTTCTTCCCTCTTATCTCCCTTATTTGTGGACCCACAGGTGATATTTTCCTTTTTTTTTTCCATTGAACTACTGTTTTCATTATACTGACAGATGCCATTAGGTAAGAGGAAAGCTGATTGCTGAGCGTGGTGAAATGATTTGTTACGAGTCCATTGGCCCCATTAGGGGCATAATTGTGCTTTCTCTGCTAATCAGTGCAGAATTCAAGTGGCCAATATTTAGGCACTCAATTTTTAAAATTGAAAATAAATTATTGATTTTATTGTGGTCACCAGGAACTTTTCTGAATTAAAACTCCCCAAATCAATATTTTGCGTCAGTTACGAGAGAATGACACAGTTTTTAAAAATCTAAGTAAAATAACCATTGATTTTCTTTTAAGGTTACAATTCCTGCTTCTTATTGTGTACCATAAGGACTTAGATAGTTTCCTCACAAATGTTTTACTACTTAAAGGTACCCAAACATCCACAAAATCCTTTGAACTGAAAGCAACAAGAAGTTCATTGCAGGCTGAGTAAGATGAAACCTTTACTGATAATGATTTTGGGGCAAATAGCTCATGACTGATATATGGGAAGTAGAAAACTGATAGGTGATCAGGGTTTAAAGAGACGTAAAGATTTTGATCCAAAAATGCATAATATTTCTATTTTTCCTAATTAATTTACATTTAACATAAATTCCAATTGGTTAGAGTACTCAAATGGTAAGTTCAAAATCTTAAATTTTCACATTCATGAATGTATTAACTAACATCCAGATAGTAAAGGTTAGGAAATCATGTTCTTGATAATATAATGTGAAAAAAACCCCATCCCCCACCACTTCCACAGAGATTTTTTCCTACTTTATGACTTTTCTGAAAGCTTGAATAACTCACAGAAAAGAGCAAAGCTGAATTTATGGAGAGAATGTAACTATCTCACCTGTCTCCATCATAAATAGATTGCATTCATCTTAGCTTCCCTCTCCTTGATTACATTTCATATTTGAAATTATTATTATCCTAAATTGTTTCCTGTTTGAAATAGAGATTTTTTCAATTCAGCCTGGCCCTGAGGTGCCTAATTGCCTTTATACTGGAAGAAATTGCTTGAAAAACTTGTGCTTTCTAAACCTAGACTGATTCATACACAAGGAAACATCTAGACAAGATTATTTTTCAGCATGCAACACAAGGTATGAAAGTGGTACAAGATCTGAAGACTATAGAAATTAAATCCCTGAGCACCTGAAAATCTCCCATTAATCCTGTAGGAAAAAGCCCTCTTTATGAGGATCTATATCTAAGTACTCAATATTCCAGAAGAAAGAGTAAGGATTTTATGTTCTCAAAGACTGTATTTTGCCCGATTGCCCCAACTGGGACTGTAACTGGTGCAGCTGAAGAGCCCATCAGACAACAACCCAAAGAAGTCTGAATAGGGACTACATGGGAAATATCACCCTTTGCATGTTCCTGTTCTATGAAGGAAAATAAGACTTTTGGTCCAGGGCTGAAATATTTTTCCACCATTTAGTTCATTTACCTACTTTCACTCTTCCTCTTGTTGCTGAAAACCAACCACTTTCTATTCAAACTAAATGTTACAATAAATCTTGGTACTACTCACTATCTTCGCTGTTCAGAATAATTGGTCATAACAGCACAGCAAAATTAAAATATGCAGCACAAGCAGCCTTGTCTGTCACACCCCTAGGCTAACATCAGAGAGGGTTGAGGAGCAACATAAATCAGCCCAGAAGTGGAGTTTAGGAAGTTTATGCCTCTGAGGCAACTTTTTCCTTGTTTCCACATGTGGAGGGATGAAAAGAGCCCAAAGGAGGAGTCCAGAGCAATACATGTTTGCCTGGCTGCGTCAGTGCATCTCAGGAAAGGAGCAGGCAGCCTTGACACAGACACATAAGATTCTTGTATTCTCTTGCGAAGTGTCAGTAGTTCCAAACTCAGTCTTGTGTAAGCCCAAGAAAAATCCTCAGTGATAATTGCCAGGAGCACTCCAGGTTTTCTTTAACTCCAGTGGGACCTAAATATCTTATTCAACAGTATGTGTCTGTGGAGTCATATGAAACTCCTGATAACCTGCTTTAAAAAAAAAAAAAGTTTAGTTCTCTAAGCATGTTTGACTTCCCATCAACAAACATTTTTGCACATTTGGTTTCCTGTTAGTGTTTCTACCATCCTAGTGGAAAAAAAAATGTCATAAGATTGTTTTCTTATGCTATGCTAATATACTGGTTTTGCAGACTGGAGATGTTTCCTCAGCAGGGAAATAATTATTCTGAAAACAATGGATTTTTTTTAACGGCATCTAAATCTTCAGAAGATACTTCAAGCCAAGCCATCCACAGCGTGCGTTTGACTCTTTTTCATCACTGATTCTGTTGATAACCATGCGCTAAAATGATCTTTATTCTACCTATAGGTGTATAATGTATAATTGGGTATATGAAAAGCTAGCCCAGTCAGTGTGCTGAAATAAGCCCTTCACGCACAATACCCATCTACGTGCTGGTGGACACGGCATTTCTCAGGGAGAAAGGTTGTGTGGTGCTCTGTTACCTGTTCTTGCAGTTGTGAAGCTTGGCATGGATTAGGGCCGTGTCCTCACTTGCACCTTTTTGACTCCATGGGCTGTGCTGTACACCGGGTGATAAAACAAGTCAGAAATTATCATTCTAGGCAACATGCAACATATAGCAAAGAGGGACTTTCAATGATTTCATCTCAATTTTTGTAAGTGCAAATAAATGACGGAAGTCTGTAATACAGCACTTAGCATTTTCCTGTCTAAGAGCTACTTTTGATCTCAATCCTGCCTCAGTCATTTAGATTTAGGATGCTTCAGTGCCATTAACTGAAATGAGACAGGTTACATTAGGCAAAAAGATTGCAGCAGCTTTCAGGAAAAAACATGCTAAAATTCCATTAACTTGCCAGAATTGAACTTCTGTTTTGAACTCTTAACTCTTCAAAGCTTCCACTTGATAAGCTTTTATAAATGCAAGATTCTGGCTATAGTGTTTTAAATAATGTTTATTTAGAGCTTTAGATTTAATTTATAAGTATTTTATTGCAATTATTTCCATTTATCTGTCATATATTTTATTAATATGATTATTTAATGTGACATTTAAGAGACTATAACTTCTATAAATTCCCTGACTCCAGCTGTTTTCATCATCACCAAACTTCTGTTATTTTTTTACAGTTGAGTTTGAATGCTGTAGCTGCTGGACTTTATGAACAGAAGCACGAATATTTTAAGTCCTAAATTAAGACAATCCATTATTGTAAAAACATTTTTCTGTGTGAGATAAGTATTGCAACAATATTTGTTTTCTCAGATCAGGAAAGGTCAGGGAATAACTTTGGAGACCCTACTTTGCCAGAAGAAATGACTTAATAGTAAAAATAATTTTAATAACAATTGTTATTTTGTAGAATACCTAGTGCATTGAACACATCTCCATTTTTATCTGCATTCACCTTCTTGAATAATGCTAATAGATTAGAATAATGTATTTGTTCTTTGGAAAAAAATTAAAAATAATTTCTGATTGTTCAAAAATTTGACTTGAATTTTCTCATTCTACAAACTTCTGCCTTCTTCACTCAACTTCTTTTTCAAAGAAAGTTCAGGGAACTGTAACTCTATTAAAAACATAGCATTTGAAAATCTCCTCTTATTTCAGACTGTATTTTGTGTCAAGACTTTTCTACAAGTATGTAATTTCTTTTATTAAAAGGGTCTAAAATCATTATTTTGATATTAATATGTCTCAAATGTACTGATTATTTTACTAAGAGAAAAATTGAGAGTGAAATAAATTGTTTTTCAGGGGCCTAAGTTGCACAAAAAAAATCTTATTTCATGTAAAAAATATATCTCTGAGTACTTTGATTAACAATGCCCAGATAGGAATTGAAGCAGAACATTAATTTAGTTTAGTTTAAAGTCATTTTAATCACGCCAAATTGATTAAAAATACAAATAAATTTGAGATTATTTCTCATTCTTCCATGGTTGCTGAAGTCCACACTTCTCTGATGCAATCAGCACATAGACATAAGAAAATAAAAGCATCCAAGTTTTATTTTAATCTCTGAGAGCAAGCTGCTGCTTTTAAAAAAGTTTAGCCTCATAGGTTGTGGAAGTCTGGAGTTCATGATTAATGTGGCTATGTATCTAGTTAGTTTTGCAAAATGATTTTAACACAGAAAGGAGTACACTTCAAAGTGGTAGAAAGCAGAAGAACTTTTAATATTATGTGTTATATACATATAGGTATAAAACTGTTAACTGGACTGTATTGATCACTGATTTTATTTCAACCAGGTTTTTTAAGAATCTGACATCCCTAAAAGTTGTTGGTTCAGATGTGTGGCAACAGCAAATGAGAATTTTCATTCATGTTGAAGATTTTTTCCAAGTTGGGTGTCAGTGTAACATTTGGAAGCATTAATGTCTTTGTATCACTTTAAATGACTGACAGGTATTGATAGATCCTGGCTGGGGAGGGTTTATTTGGGTTTACAGGAGGTTTGTTTGTTTGTTTTTTTGCCTGGTTTGCTTTGGTTTGGCTTGGGTTTTTTGGGGTTTTTTTTGGTTTTTTTATATATGTTTGTAATTTTACAGCAAGGGTGCCTCTAGAAGAGCTGATAATGTATCCATGGGACTGTGGTTGTATAAATCACAAGCGTCAAGAAATGCAGTGCTTTTTCTCTAAACAAAGCAGAAATGTTGCATGTAGAGTATTTTCTCCAAACATGTCTCTGGAGAGACTCTTCCAGGCTTTGAGACCTTACATCTGAGCAACACTGAATCCTGCCAAGGAGATCTGCTGTGAATTCTAATGTTTCAAGTCTTGGACAACATGTCATGCTATTCCTTAGAGCATCTGCAGTGCAGCAGTCATCTTCAGCAATTAAAAAATACCCTTGTGTCTGTCTTGTGAGCTCCTCAAACCTAGAAATTAAGAAGCCTTATTCCTTTCTATTCAAAGACAGTCAACAGGCTTCAAATCCTGCTTAACTAATAGACATCACTTTAAATGAGGTTTATCTTCTGAATAATAAAATCTATTCGGAAAAGTTATGCAGATTATGTCTGTCTGGGAAGGGGAACATTTCTCTCCACGAATCCCTCAGAATGCTTTTCAAGTTTGACGACTGCCGTGTCAAAGCTGCACAAAGATCTCTATGGGATGCCACTGATCACCCAGGGTTAATAAAACACACAGCTCTCTGCTATTCGTAATGTACTGCTGACGGATCCGTGCACAGTCTTCTAATAGTCTTATGTGGACACTGTAGGAAAAAGCCGACAAAAATAGATCCATTCAAGAATCTAAAGATCTGACTTTTGAGGAAGAACAGCTTTTGTCTACCATTACTTTCAGAAAGGAATTCTGCCGGTCAAACAACATACTGGTATTTCAGCATGCACCTATTTGAAATGTATAATGAATTTCCTTGTTTTGTACTTATTTGCAGGAGCAAATGCCATGGTTTGAACTTAGAAACTGAATGATAGGCATTTAATGACTGAAGTAACATAAGCATACCTCAGTCTGGAGTATTATAATGATATAGGCAGATTGTGTTCAATTTTATGACACACTGCAAACTTTCTATTGTTAATTATGAAAAAGAACACTTAAATAATATGTAGAACATTACTATTTGTGTAACAAAGTGCCAATTTCATCTTTCTGACATAGCTTTAGAGTGATGATAATTTCTATCCAAAGACTAAGTGGATTACATTTTGGGTTGTTTTTTCTTTTTTGTCCAAGCTCTGTGTATATAATTTTTGTCATAAAGACTTCTGCGGCATTGATAGGAAGGTTCACTGATACTGTGAGAAATGGGATAAGAAAAAGCACAAGTATTTTCATACAGAAACCTCAAAACTAAGAACATATGATTTAAGATTTGGCTTCTCTGGTTATTGAATAGTGGGAAACAATGGTTTCTGCAGAACTTCCAATATGTCTATGTTTTAAAAAAAGTCAGTTTTAGCTCAGTATTTAATTATCTGAAAAAAATTTGCTTCACACTAATCTGGTATTAGTTTTTTAACCCCTATGAAGAAAAAAAAATTGTAACAGTATTCTCTCAATTTAGGCCATAATGGAACACAGCTTTCTGTAGTAGTTCATGTCATTATTACCATTGGACATAACCTCACGTAGCTTCAAAATCTTTCACCTACCTACATTTATTGCAAGCAATTAAAACTGATTATTTTTAAAATGTATGTAAGGGAAAAAACAAATGCTGCCTTCAAGTATTTCCAAGGCTACAAAAACAAAAAAGGACAGTGGATGACTGCAACTAAATAGTTGCTAAAATACAACAAAACACTTCTCTAAAAAGGGTTTTACCTTAGCTGAAGTGTATGCAGTGTTTCTCACATAAAAAAGCCCCATCCTAAAATGCTAAATCCTGACACCCATGGCACTCCACAGTCATTTGCCTTTTCCAAGTATCTCTGGTAGCATCCTACTAGCTTACCTGAATTTTGTTTATTAAGCAGACATAGGATCAGCTGAATAATACAAATCCTGTCACTCCAGGGGAGACAATAGCCTCCCTCCAGGAGCATGCAGATGGGGAGGACCAGGTCTTCGTCTTTTTGCAGGTATTTTCACTTAACTACCACATTTCTCTTCTCGATGATAGAAAAAGGTAGAGGGAGGAAGTAAGTATGCCATGGTTTTGAGGGGAACATTGGGAGAAGAAACTTCAAGCCTGTCCTGACTCCTGACAGTTTGAGCTCCACAACGCCGACAAGGCAGACAGAATATCAGAACAGACAAAAGTCCTCTGTGCTTCTCTCTGGCACACTGCTGGAGCAGCCAGCAGAATTTCACATTTGGGTAACCCAGCATATTTTCACATCATGAAAGGAGGAGGCAGGTCCATTGCAGTGGCTACCTAGGTATCACCAGTTCAACCCCATTTTGAAAGAAACCTGAAAATCTGAAAAGTCAAGCTAATTAAAGCATTCTGGGAGTGGCTGCTGAACCAACGTTTCTGTTACGTTATCATTAGGATCCAATTTAGCTTATGGGTTGTAATATGATACTGTATCACACTATATTACAAACTGATATTACAATCAGTCTATATAATATCATATTATTGGATACAATGCTTCCCATAAATTTCAGGCTTCACCTAAGAGTTTGAAGTATGACTCCATATCTATGTGTAATTTAGCAATTCATTATGTCCAGTGTCTTCTGCCGACATGAAATATCGGTGTCATCAATTCTTAGAATAACACATATATTTATGTTTTCAAGGCTTTGTTTACTCATTTGTTTCATTAGAAAACCAATATTCTCTTTCACAAGGCCAAAGGTCAGTTCTTTTCTCAAGGGCTTTTCACAAGTCATTCTACTCAGGAATAATTTCTCTGGTATCTAAAATGTCACTCATTTCTTCTTATCTCTGATTTGACCATGAGTAAATTACTACAGACTCTCTGTGGACTCTGCAGTGTTAAAAATGCTATCAAAAGATTTTTCATCTTGAACAACGTGATTCTCTCAGGACACAGCTCCATCAGCAAGGTCTGTTTACAGCCTTGAGTGCTCGAAATTTCACAAGGAGAGGCAAAGGGCAAGGCTCAGTCATATGTTGTGGCAACTGCATGGAAACCATCAGGTTATACTGTTTCCAGGAATGAGAGGAAGGATAGGGGATGATATGTCAAAATTGTACCAACAGCAAGGGATGATTATCTCAGAATTCATGGGACCCTACTTTCTCTTGCACTAATGGAAAACTAGGATGTGAAAACACGTAAATGGTGAGGGTTAACTTCTTGAATATAAGATGACTACAAGACAGAATTCTAAGTTTCTTTTGATGATTATTATAGGAACCAAGATATTACTCCCTTTTCATACTCAGAAAAGAGGAGCAGAGCTCTATCTTTCTTAAATGTCTCTAACCTTCCACTTTCCACATTGCTTTAGGCCATTGTATACCTCTCTCTTTGCAAATGCACAGCTAAACCAGTGCAAAATGGAAACCTTAGGGGACAAGCACCTACAACTGTTTCAGATTAGACTTTACATGCAAGCTCACCACACCTATTTCAAACAGGACACCACTCTTGGGCACCTTCTCTTTTCTACCACTTTCCAACCACCTCCTCTCTCCCTATTAAATAAATTTTAATATCAAACTAAAGAAAAACACACACATTTTATTTTTTTATGATATATGCAAAGTCACAAAAGAAACTGTCTGAATTTAAAGCCTCTGTTACATAAAGTAACTTAGGATTTAAGGGATTACAATAAGGTTTCCTCAGGTCATGAAAAGGAGGTGTTTATTCCATTTTCACTGTATTTTTATAAGAAAAAAATGCAATGCACCTGTAAAACTTAAAAAAAAAAATCTTCTCTCTGAATTTGGATTAACTTCAAATGACATAACAAAATTTAAATAATTTTATTTGCTAATTTACAATACCTTCTAGTGAAATTAAACCTTTTGACAGTTTGCAAAATAAAGAAGTAGTGTGTTTTTTCCAGTGAGCTCTAGTCAAGGGAGAATTTGCAATTTTTAAACAGAAGTTTCAGCTTACAATTGGATTTTTCTACAATTGTTGCACCTTTCTGAATTCATGTGAATTGAAGCTTGCTGAGGTGCACTGTAGTACCTTCAGTTACACATGGCCCTTCTCAGCCCCCCACTTAGGCAGAGAAAAAGGGGCTGAAGTTGCCAGTAAGATGTTAAGTGTTTCACCAACTCTCAAAATTTCACCCCTATTAACTTTCCACATCAGTCAGGTTGCATCTCAGCTTTGCCCCTGTGCTACATGTAAGTGTCCTCTACAAAACTGTATGATTTTCACCCATTCACACTATAGACTTTCCATACTGCAACTGAAAGATGAGCTATTAAAAAAACTGATAAAAACCACCACTGTTACAAAAAACTCCACTGACAGAAAATTCCTGATAAAAAAAAACCCAAAAAATTCCAAAGTTGTGCTAGAAACAAACTGCTAACTGGCAACTTCTAAAAGAATCCTGAGAAGACAAAGAAACCTTAAACCTACAGCAGTCAAAAAAAGCTTAAAGTTGGGGAAAAATTAAATGCCAATGTGAAGCGCAGTTCTGATGGCAAGAGTTATAGGAGAGTTGCAAATTGCTTTGCCATTTGCTGAGGAATGAATGTTCTTCTTGGAAAAAAGTAGGCACACAGGCCATTTTCCTGTATTTTGACATTAATGGCAATGGTACATGTATTGAATGGGAAATATCTATTGGTTCTTTTAACTTCCAGTATTGAAAGAACGAGACAATACGAACAAGGAGTTTCAGTTTCAACTTGAGAGTTAACTCAAGCCAGCACCAGGCCTGAAATCTCATCCAGAAATCTGCCAAAACTCTCCCTTAGAATGAGATGCCTTGTTACTGCTCACACGCCGCCCACCTAGAGACCTCAACTCCAGCAGTGGGTGGGCCCACCAGGAGAAAACCATAGCAAACACTCAGTGCCCCCTTCAAGCACAGCACTTCCTCAACCTGTTCCGGGGACATGGGGCAGGGACGGGTCATTCCTGTTGGCTGCCCTGCAGGGCAGTGAGCTGCTCTGGGTGACAAAGGGCTCCACAGCTCGCCGCACGCAGTTCTGTCCTGCCGAATGGACTCTGACAAGGACAGACAGCCAGGCCAGCCAGGCTGGCACTACCAGCTTTCCTATGAAGTGGGCTAATGCTGTCCCAAATTGTCAGGAAAATTAATCCACACACACCAGAGGTTTACGTCCAAAAAGGAGACAGAGGAGTTCTGTAACTTCATTTCAATAAAGGGAGAGGCCATGGAGCATATCCCCTGGGGTCTTTCAAATTTTTAGAGGATGCAGCTTCCTTTTCATCCTAATTTCCCGGCTGCATTTCCCTCTCTCTTTCCCCATTGGCTGAAGTACTTGAGAGGTGCAGACTTCCTGAAATGCCTAATACCTGAGACCTCCTTCTAATGTATACCCCACACCCTTTCTCTTTTCCTTGTGTCAATCAGTGGAATTTCTACGGAATTTATGGTTCTTCCCATTGTTTCTTTCATCTCTCAGTATCTAACTTTATTTATCAGCAGACCTACAGTTTGTTTGTAAAGACAAATGTCTCTCACTCCTTTCACAAAGTGAGAAGGAACAAGTCTGAATGCTCCTTGGTGCTGGACAGAAGGCAGGACTGACCTGCAGGCATGCATGAGGTTTGTATTCCAAGCCTGGGAAGCCCAACTAATCTATACTGCAGTGATTTTGTTAAAAAAAAATCAAACAAAAACCCCACAGACACACCACAGGCACACTACACTCACAAGTACAAACAAGAAAGGGAATTCTAGAAGAGATAGACCAACCAGGGCAGCCAAAGACATAGGTCCAAGCCTCCCAGACAGGCTGATGGAGGCCAGAGTTCTCAACATGTTGTCTCAAGAGGCCACTGCTGGGGTAAGTCCTGATTACGGGCGTGTCATACTGGGTATGGGACCAGCTGGCAGAAAGCTGACAGGTGAACAGTGCCCTCCTCTACAGGAGCAAGGGCTTGGGGTGAGCTCAGGCTCCCCCTCAAGCGAGAAGAGAAGGACTCTCACCCTCCTTACAGAGCCATCACTCTCCCCACACAGCCAAAGGAGCAATGTGGCAAATGGCCCCCGCACCTCAAACTTCACCTTGTTTACAGGGAGATTGCTCAGCTCTGAGCAAGAAGGATGACCAATAGGCCCCTCCAATGGGGATGGGGATGCTCTGGGCGCTCTGGGCATAGGGCTTCAGTCCCATATGGAGGAACTGAAGCCCTATGCCCAGAGCACCTTTCTTCCTCTGCCCTTCTCCACTCTTTCTTATCCACCCTTCTTCCCTCACTCTCTTCCCTCAGTCCTCCCAGTCATTCTTCCTTCTTTTTGCTTCTCTGCAGCCTGTGCCTTTCCTCTCCTGCTTCCTGTACCCCCTCCCTTGGCAGTGGCTCCTGCTGCTGGGGGAAAAGACACAGCACAGGTTAGCAGTCTTTTAACTTGGCTGAGTCTCTAGACATATGTTTTAGGGCATGAAAGTGGAAGCCCTGTAAAGAGGGCCAGGCAAAAGAAGCACCTCTGTGCAGAACTTTGCCCTCAGGGTGTTTCAATATGTAATTTTTTCCTGCACCCAAGGACTGTGCATTGGTTTTTTTTTTTTTCATAGTTCCATTAAGATATAGATTATTTAGTTATCATATGCTTTATATGTCTTATTCCAATAGCCTTTCCTATTTAAAAATTTGTTTAAAATGTAAAAATCCATGTTCCAGAGACTGTGTGACTGTCATCAAATTTTCCTTTTATAACCTGTTCCAAACCTGCATTCATGACTCTCTATTGACTTGTGTGGCAGCTTTTCATGTAGAGCAAAAATAATTCCTAAGGCAAGGAGGGTTTTCAAGTATTTCCTGCTAAAAGAGTTATTCTTTGCTTCTACTTCAGCATATTGTTGCACAAGATTGTTTCCTCACTTACTATTGTGTGGAAAGACTCAATCCACTCTCTTGCTCTTTCTTGTCTCAGCTTTTCCCACCTAATCTTTAACTCATTCTGTTGTACCTTTCTCTGATCCTCTTGTAGTGAGTCAGTCTGCTTTCCCTGTGGAATCCCTGAGGATGAAATGAGTTTTTTGAAGGCCCTTTTAGGGTTTTTTTAAGAACACTTCCAATTTCCCAGTAAATTCTCACTCTCCTTGCCACAGTAGCCATTCTGGGAACTCAGCTGCAGCTCAGTACTATGCCTTAGCTTATTCCTTTCTTTTTTTTTAAGAGCTAGTTTACTGCTTCCCAAATCAGACTTCTTTCTTGCTGGCTGCTACTGTATATGTAATCTCAGGCAGCTCAACATTTTTCCACAAAGTCTTGAGCTAGTTTCCCTTACTATTCCCCTCCTCAAATTTTCTGCCGTTTAGGAACCCTGTCCTTTTCCACCTAAATCCCACTGTTACCACTTCTAAAGTACTTCTACCCACCTACCTGAAACCCTTCAATGCCCATATGAGGGCAAACCTCTTTTTGCTTCTGAAAGCCTCAAAATATCACATCTGGCACACCTCAGGATTTCCCAACAAAGCTTTCTGTGGTCCCTCAGACTAACTTTGATGCATCCAATCTGAGACTTCATCACCTCTCCCATGAATTAATTCAGGTTTTACTAGCCAAAACTATTCATTCTTCTTTCTGAGTCATATTAGCACTTCTAACCAAGTCCTACACTGTTCCTTCAGGTATTTAGGGGTGCTTACCCCACTCCTAAACTTCACTATCACCTTGAGGCACCTCAGCATTTCCTACTCATGTCCCCTTGGGGTGTCCTCTACCTTCAAGAACCTCCAGTGTTCCCCCTGAGATACCTCAGTTTTTCGCCTCAAAAATGGTCTGTCACCCTCATGTACCTCAATGTTTCCTGCCGAAACTCTCCACCGCCCAGCTCATACTGAGTTGGGTTGTGTCTTGTCCCCTCCATGCACAGCTCCTTCTGCAGGAAACCCGTGACAAACTTCACTCAAGGCCTCTATCATCACTACTTGCCTTTCCCACCAAAATTCTTCACTGGAGTCTCACACTTCGCTCTCAGGCCCTCTTAAGGACCTCAGTGTTTCCCATAGAACAGCCCCTGCTCTTCCCAGGGACATGGCAGCCCGTCCCACCCACCTGAAGTACCTCAGCACTCCCAAGGTACCTGAGCACGCTCCTCCTCTGACTTGGCATTTTGTCCTACAATCCAGCACATTTTACGCAAATACCTCCTCTGGCCCCCTCAGAAACCTCACACAAAGGAGTATTGTGGACTTACTGAATTTTGAATTCAGTATTAAGCAATATTAAGCAATTTTGTCTGTGGCACTGCAAAATGAATGCCTGTCAAGATACCTCAGCACATCCTGCACTGTTGTACCTCAGAGGCATGTTGGAACATCTGCATAAAATACAGCCAAGAGTCTATAGTGGCCAGTAAGATGAACTCTAAAACTTGTCTGCATCCTCTGTAAAAAAGCCCCAGGACTGTTTCAAATTGCCAGCTCACCCACCGAGTGGTCGTGGCTGACCTGAAGTCAATTATATGTAGAGAGCTTTTACAAACTCTGAGAAGTGCTGGAGGAAAATGTTCCTCTGAAGAAACTTTATCCATAAATTGCTCTGCAAGAAAATAGGCCTGTAGATTAACAAAAACCCAAACCAACAAAACCCACCTTCTGTTATGAACAAGCAAACTCCTTGTTATGATCTGATTATTACGATTTTTAGAGAGATGTCTCTGCCAGAATTAAGGTGCAAATGACTCCATATGCTGAAGTCAACAGTAAATGTGAGGTAGAGAGAGAGATAGAAAGAAATAGAAAAGAGAGAGGGGTGGAGATAAAGTGAGTGGAGAGAGACAATCATCATCCTTGTGGATCCAGCGGTGTCCTGTCGGTCCTCTTCTTTTGGTATTCTTGGTGGGGGGGTCACTCAAACCCCAGAGTTCAGTGGGTTAATATAGGTTCAGGTGTATGTGGGAACCCTGACGCACCTTCCCTGTGGGGGGAGTCTTACACTGCCTTTTGCAACAGACTCCAGATCTGTTGCAGCACTTGTGGATCATGTGCAGTCCTGTTCTGGAAGGCCTCAGAAATGAGTCTGGGGGGAACTTCGGGGGTCTTTGATAGTTTATGACCCTTTATAAGACATGGCAGTTGCCTCTTATGCGACTGTCCTGTGCAAACGTGGCCTTGCTGAGGCAGGGGAGTTTTACAACTGAGCCGACTGAGTTTGTGTAAGGGAGGATTCTCTGCAGGGTCTGCTCCTTATCTGGCTTGTAGCCTCCAGTGATGAGTGCTCACCCCCTCTGTCTCATGCAGACCAGAGGTTTTACCACCACACACCCAAAAACTCTCCTCCTTCTCATTTAGGGGGAAGAGCCTGCAAACCTAACCTCAGCAAATGAATCTCTGGGCTATGGCCCTGGTTTTCAGCACAGCTGCTAGGTATGGCTTTCCTTGTGGCTACACTCTTCTCCCCCATCTTTATTTACTCCTCCTTAGACTTGAGATAATTGGACAATATCTTTATCCTATCCCAAGTTCCCGTATCAGGGGGCATATTCAGGGGAGGGAGGTGGCTTGGTGGTCACAGAAGAGCTCTTCTTCCTTCACACAGTTTCCTACAGTGGGCAAAGTTCTTTGGTGATTTTAACAATATTTGAGCTATTAACCATTTCTGTCTCTCACGCTCCTGAAAGATAAAAAAAGAGGTTAAGCAAGTGCCTTCGATGCATATCAACACTTCTGATGGGAAACAGATTAAGAATCTTATATATGGACATCAAGATGCTGATTGCATTCTTTGGGGGCTCAGAATGTAAAATATTAGAAGTAGATATTAATGTTCTTGGTCTAACCCATTTTCTGTGATACAGCATTGAGGAATATTGAACTTACACAGACAGAAACAAAATAGGTGAGTTTTCTCACTGTAACACGCACAGAAACTGGAACAGATGTCGGTGAATATAGCATTTTACTGATCTGTTTAAGTGGCAATTCCTAGTATTTATGTTTAGCCTGAGTTTTCTGTTGAGAACCAGATCAACCCAACCATCAGGACCAATGAATCCCCCCATGCCAGTGTAAAACATCTAGAAGGATTTGGATCTCCTGTTCATGAAAGCGGTCAGGAGATAACTGAATCTCCAGTCCTCAACTGGTTGAAAACTCCGTGCTGGGCTGGAAGCAGACTAGGAATTGCTTCCTAACTTCCTTATTACTTGGCCTTTTATTTTCAGCTGAATGTCAGTGAATATGTGGCTGAAGTATATATCTTGATTTGATGGACACTGAGAAGATTTTTCAGCAAGCTTTTGTATCTCTCAAACAGGAAACACAGCATTAGAAAAATCTGAAAAGTAAATGAATATATAAATTAACCTTCAAAAGGTGAATAGCTGGTAAAAATTCATCTAGGATATATGTTAACTAAATGGAGATCACAGAGTTAAACACTTTATCTTTGAAAATATTTTAATGAGAACAAATAACTGTAATTGGTGGATTTGTCTTCTGAACATGCTTCAGATAGAACTGTACCATCTGGAGTTACCAGCAATTTGATGAAATGCCAAATTTCTAGTTTTGAATTCACTGATATTACTATAATCTATTTGATATATTCTTTATTTTGGATTCATGACTAACATCACAATGTGCTTTTTGCAGAACAAAAACTGCCTAACAAAAATATCTAGCTATTTCTATTTTTGGTATTCCTATCTTATAATTATGAAGCATCTAGGAATATCTAGCAAAGTAATCACTGCATTATCTAAACAAAATCTTTTGCAACATGGTATTTTGTTAATATTATTAGTGATCCTGGTCAGTATCAAAAAGGACACCAGCCCTCAGAAATATGGTTTGGTAAATAACTCATACAAGTATAAAAACAAGGACAAATCACAGAATAGTTTTACTATGTTGTGTAACAACAGATGACAAAGAAAGAATTGAGTGAAGACTGCATGAATTTAAAAATAAAGTACTAAAGCAAAGAAAAGGCACGCTTTTTGGTTTTAAAATTGTCCTTCCAAGCACCTTTGTGCTGGATTTCCTTGTTTATGTGCAAGTTGCTAAGAGTAAAATAAAAATATATAATATATATGAAATATAGAAATAGATTTTAATAAGATAAGAAAAAGAAGATATAAGCATTCAAATAGTCTAGTTGTGAAATTTCTGCTTTATCTTCTTAGTTCAAATTTACTCAGTCTTGTGGCTAGCTTTGATTTTTAAAATTTGTCACTACTATGGCTATGTGAACCACTAAAAAATATTCTACTACTTGATCATTACCTCACTACTCTAATATTTCTCCCTTCTGTCGTATATTACCTTTTCCCGAATAGTTTATTAGGTAGCTTAAAGTTAGTTTGTCCATAAATTGGGGTTTCATGTGTCATTGTGACACACATCATAATGTCATAGTCTAAATTCCCTTCTCTTTCACAATTACTGCTTCTCTTTCAGCCCTTACCAGTAGCAAGATTTTCCCCTCGTTACCACTGGGCACTCTCTTGTTCTGCTGTTTGATGTTCCAGCATCCCAAGTCCAATGTTTTTCTCTTTGGAAATAACTGCCCTTTCACTCTTTCTCGAAATCATTTTAGGTAGAAGATACAAGGAAGTAATTGAGGAAATGGCTTCATTTATAAACTTCCCATTCTGAAGTTTCTCTTCCTTTTCGTCTGCAACTGTAAATCCTTCCTCTGCTCTGACCCTGAGCAAACAGGATGATTACCTAAGAAGGCCAAAGAGCAGGGACACACAGCTGCCTTTCCTTTGTGTATGTCCATGTATTCGGTGTATTCGGCTTTGTGGGAATAAGGAGCTAAATCATCCACAATAAAGAGGCAGACCCACATGATTGGAAAACAACTGGGCATCTCTAGAATGCATTTCCTTTATTGATATTATATTTATGACTATATATCATGTGTATAATATATTTATTGTATCTACATATGATATATAACTGATATTACTATAAATTGAGTTATCTGAGTAGGCAAATCCAGTCTTGTCTCCTACCGGAAAGAGCCATGTTGAAAGTTCCAGAGTGTCACTTTCTGGCCACAAGCTGAAGAAAGTCTTTCTCCCTGGTGCAGATAAGCTCTTATTATTTACCAAGGAGTTCATCACACAGTTTGAAATCATATGTCCTGTCTCTCTAATGTTTTGCTAATATTTTCTTCCTCTACTCCAACTTCTTTTGTTTCTTATAACAGTCTGCTTTTGGATCACCCCAAAGAAAACAGGGCAAAGCAAAGTGGTCTAGTTTCTAACATCTGTCAAAGGATGATCTTGGATAGGGGCAGTACACATTGGTTTGCAGTGAACACATTGCTTTTGAGTGGGAGGGACTGAACTTCTAGTGAAGTTTTGCCTCCTTTCCCATACTCTCCCAGAATTATGTTTCTGATGGAAGTATGCCGGCTTATACAGAGGGTTTTATACATAAAATAAGATAACGATAGTACTGACACCAACATGAAAAATGAAGCCTTGAAACCTCTACATTCACAATAACAGCTTGATACAAAATAGAATCTGAAGAAAAAAGTCATGGCTCAACCTTCCAGCTGTAGACTTATTGCATGGTAAATGAGGATAAATCTGTTCAGTTGCAACTTTTGCAGCATATGACCTTTTTTCTTAGCTTAATCAATAAAGCAACCAATACTCCAGTTTACTCTGAATCAATTTTTAACAGCAAAAACAATTTTTCTATGTCATATCTCCAAAATTCAGAAAGCACACCTCAGATACTGACTGACAAGTGGAGTTTTGAGATAATTTAATCTAAGCAATAATAATTAAAAAAAATGATTAAAGGATTTACAATAATTCATGAAATAAATTGAAATTCAATCTGAATGTACTGGATGTATCTTGTAGCACAGTTTTGGGGTTTTTTTTGTGAGAATCATCCACTAATTATCATTATTAAAATGCAACAGGGAACGCAAATGCTGTATTCCTTTTTTCAAAAAAATTGTTTTGTTCTTTAAGTGCCATACTGTCATTGAAATTAGCCTTTTGAATAGGAAAAGCAAACCATTTCTTAAAAGGATTAATGTATTTTTATTGTTGGATAAGATTCCTGTAGGTCTCTCAGGAAAATTCTGCACATAAAAAAGAGTAAATACACCCTGCAGCCACATGTATTATGTCTGTCTCTTGGGCAATGTCAAGTCAATTGTGTACATATTAATAAGCTGACTGAGAAGTGTCTGAGTGTGCCCAATAACTCAGAGCATCCCATCTGAATGTGACTTAGTGAACCCAAGCAGATCAGGAAGAGAGTTCCTGTGCAACAGCCATTGCTTCAGGAGTCCTGTATGTTAGGATGTCTAAGGAGGATCAGGAACTACAGCTCCGAGAGAACACAAAACCATCTCTGTTTAGACAAAAGATGCATCGAGGTGAATATCCTGTCTGCAGCAAAAGATGACAGTGCTCATCCGAAAGAAAAGCATAGTTAACAAAGCTAACATAGGTGCTCCTGATCTTCAGGAACCTGTGGGCCAGGAATTTTCTGAAGGCAGCAATGTTATCTTTATAATTATTAAAAACTCCTGGTATCCAAAACATTCTGTGGAGAGAAGTTCCACAGCTCAATCTTATATGTTGTGTGAAGGACCATCTTTTTTTTTTTTCATTTTGAACTGCCACATGAAGTTTTTAATTTTTTAATGTCATTGTTTTAAGCCTCTTGTCATTGCCAAGCGTTGTTTCTTATTCATATTCCTCAAAAATCTCTCTGACAGTACATCTGGATTGTCTTTTTGCAGACTGAAGAAGGCTGTCTGTTTAGTACAGAACCTTCCCTACATTTGTTCCAGTTCTACTACATCCGTTCTGACACAAGGAATTGCATACGGTATTCAAGATACAGAAGCACAGTCAATTTATTCTGCAGAACAATATTTTTTCTGCTTTGTTCTGGTTTTTTTTCTCTTTTTCTTTCTTCCACTGTCTTTGTCTTTGTCTTTCTCTTCTTACTTTTTTTTTTTTTTTTTTGGATTCTTACTGAGCATTCAGCTAACGCTTTCATAGACCTATTTATTATAACTCTAAGGTGTTTTTCAAGATTTGTAGTAAACACCTAAGAATCTATTTTAGTATCTGTAAGTTAGGACTGTTTTATCTCATATGTTTGATTTTATAAATTTTGTTTCTGAAATTTTCCTGCCTTCTATCACCCAACCACTCAGTCTTTCAATGTTCATCTGCAATTCTTCACAGTCACCCATATGTTTACTACTGTTGTTTGTGTAAAGGTTTGCAAATTTTGCCACTTATTGCTTTCCAGATCCATTGTGACAATAGATAAAACAAAGTTGTCATAAAAGTTTGTCCATGTCTGTAAATGTCTATTCTCATTCAAGCTGAGAAGTATCACAGGCAGATTAAGCACGTCAGCTCTTCTACATATTCAAAATTCACTTTTAAAAATTAATCAGCAAATAGACCAGAGATCTGAAATCAGAAGCTCTCACAGAGTTTCTGGACTCATGGTTCAGGATGAAAATAATAGTAACAATAATAATATGGATTACTTTTCACCAGCTTAAATAAGTGGGGACTCAATACTGGCATTGTTGATCCCATTTCCACAGTACCTCTCCCATTGCCTGGTCAAAACTGAGGTAATTTCTCTAACAAATGGCCACTCAGTGCTACAGGGAGAAAGGTTTTGATCATTTCATAGGGTCTGTTTTACTTTCTTTCTGAGGCACTGTAGCAGCATTGCTTTTCGTCTTATTGTACAGTTCATCAAACAAAAAATATTTTTCCATTTTGTGATGGGGAGAGTGGATGTTTTTCTAGTCCTTCTGGACCAACCATGATTCACCTGATTGTCTGAGATTGCAGGAAACTGAATATAATGAGCCACATCTCTTCCACGATTGTGTTCCTTGGTTCTCAAAGAGCCTATCAACAAAAACAAATTACTACAAAAAAACAAGGATTAAGTCAAACAAACAAGAAAGGAAAGGAAAGGAAAGGAAAGGAAAGGAAAGGAAAGGAACATGGCATGATAAGAGAACTCCTGGGACTGATGAAGGGGCAGCATGAAACACTAACTCCCTGAATGGGAAACTGGAATGTGAGAGGAAAAGCAGAGGCAAAGAATTTTAGAAAGCCCTGTGCAGTATATATTAATTTTAGTTTCTCTTTCCACATTCTTTAGATCATTTTGGCACTTTGGGTACAACTTGTGTATGTGATGTGAAATGTTCTTGCCTTTTCTGATGACTACTTTCAGAATAATCACTGAGTAAGTGATCTCAACTGTGTTTGTGCCTCACTGGTGACGTCATGAGAAGATTCCATCTACAAGATTTTCCATTTTGCCTGAAGACATTGAGCTCATAGGCACTGTAATTTCTTTCAAGAATAAAATAATATTTCATCAGACGGGTTTTCAAAATTACCTCTTTCTACAGACATAGTTTTACTTTCAAGGTTTGGAACTGACTTGCAGCTCTCATAAGGGACAGTGTGATGCAGATCTTGCCTATCAGTGAGGAATCAGTAACAAGAGTTGAGCACTAAGGCAATGTGCTTTCAGTAGCTGTTTTTGCTAGGCAGACATGCTTGCATTTCCTGAAATATTTTTATTTTTTGAAAGTTTCAGGTGTTGGGGACTTTTTTGTTAGTTTGATTTTTTTAAGAGTACGGAGAATTATAATTAAGCCAAAGGCTTAATTTATTCTCTGTGGTTCAGTCTGAATGCAAAGGAAAGATTAAACCAGTGTATTTTGTGGAGGGAACTCCCTGGGTACTAAATGCAATATGAAGGCCAAATGAGCATGCATAAATTCTTGAGGATATAATGATTTCCCAAAAGCCATTCAACGAGTCTAAATACACAACTTTCTCACCTGCTGATCTCCTGTATCTTCTTTTTATCCTATGCTACACTGCTTTCTTCAACTCCAAAGAAGTGCCTGTTTATAGTTTTCCATACAAACCAGTTTTTGTTTCAAAGGGACTTTTTAGAATTTTTCATACTCCTGCTATCCTGTTTCTTAACACTTATCTTTTGGAAAAAAAAAAATCCAACACAAACAAACTAATTCTTCCTCATGAGTAGGAGGACGTAAAACTCGCAGTTTTACTCATGTCTGCAAGGACAGAAATACTGGCACAATGGAACAGACAGAAAACGAGAAGTGGAGAAAAGGTAAAACCACCTGTTTTGTTGGCAGTGCCAGTTATGCTGCATTGAAGTGACAAAAATACAATGTAAGAAATACAGTCTGAGATGTGAAGTGTGCAGAAATCTACAGCAAAACATCTGAATAAAGTGAGAAATATTTTAGATTCAATTATGACATAAGTGGATTAAAAATTACAATCTTTAATTTGTTCACTGATTTCATGCTTCATGCCTGTCACATATTGACATTTTAATGAGCGCCTGTCTACCCAAAACATTATTGCAAGCAAAGAAAGAATGCTAGGCTCTGCAGACGAGATGAGATGGATTGGTTGAGAGCATATGTCAGGAGAGAAAGAGAGGTCTTTCAGGCTCTGGACATTTGGTATAAGTCCTCTGACAGCTACAAAAACTTCACTCAGGACTGTGGAAGTCATGCCTGAACCATGATAATCAGATAAACACCCAGTTCACTAAAACTTCTTCTATTTCCTATATAGAGGTCATTACAGGGAAGCCACACTCAGTTTTACTTGAGTTACTCTCTCCAAATGTGACTCCCTGCAAACTCCAATACACTGACTTCAGCTATGCAGACAGTTGAAATTTCTGAGCTGTTTATACGTACCAGAATAAATCACATTTATAGATGCAGCTTGGATCCAGCTGGTTTTGTAACTAGTCAAATTATGGTTATATTGGTATAATTCAAAATATTGACTGAAATCAACTAGAAAAAGAATGTAACGGACTCCAATAGAAGAATGGATAAATGAACTGTACAAACTCTTAGAATAATTGGAGCTGAACTTGTCCATTGTTCTCTGATGGGATTTGGAGTGCTACTGTTGAAATTGGCTTGTGGGCAGCTCAGTCATGAGAAGATTACTAGCTATATTTGGAAAAATAGATGAAAATAAGAATATGGTAAGTAAAGTTGTACATTTTTTCCATATTCAAAAATGTATTTTTGGGAATAAAATCCTTAGAAGTCATATTTAGTCTATTTATCTAGTTATAAACTGTCCAACTCTTTATATGAAGAGAGAACTAAGAAATTTGTGCAGTTCAACTCTGTACAAAAATTTTAAGCTTTGAAATGAGTAAAACATTCTGTACTGTAGCTATTTTAATCTCGCTTCTGTACTAGATATCTCAGCTGTGCAAGCTACAATATTGATTCATCTGGGTGGAATGAAATATGACAAGCAATAGTGATACAGAAAATTCTGTTGATCTGATTTCCTTTCCGTGCCATTGCTCCTGACCATGAATACCTTAGCTTCCAATAGTTCAGCTGGGGAGTGAGAAAAAAGGCTCTGAGATAGGAGCAGTAGCTTCAAAATTGTTGCAAATTTAAGCTCACGGTTTCTCTATTGTGGTGGTACAATTCCCTTTCGTTCTCAGTGCCTCTCTAGAATCTCGCAGAATCACAAAATAACCTGAGTTGGAAGGAACACACAAGGATCATCAAATCCAACTCCTGGCCCTGCACAGGGCAGCCCTAAGAGTCACACGTGTGCCTGAGAGCACTGTCTAAATGCTTCTTGAACTCTGACAGGCTGGGGCTGTGACCACTTCCCTGGGGAGCCTGCTCCAGTGCCCAACCACCCTCGGGGGGAGGAACCTCTTCCTAATATCCAACCTAAACCCAACATGACACAGCTTCAGGCCATTCCCCTGGGTCCTGTCACTGGTCACCACAGAGAAGAGATCAGTGCCTGTCCCTCTGCCTTCTGCTTGTGAGGAAGCTGTAGATGAGGTCTCCCCTCAGTCTCCTCCAGGCTGAACAGGACTAAGTGACCTCAGCCACTGCTCATACAGCTTCACCTCAAGGCCCTTCACCATCTTCATTGCCCTCCTTGGGACACTCTCCAATTGCTTTACATCCTTCTTATACTGTGGTGACCAAAACTGCACTCAGGGTGAGGCTGCCCCAGTGCAGAGCAGAGCAGGACAATCCCCTACCTTGCCCGGCTGGTGATGCTGTGCCTGATGCACCCCAGGACACAATGGCTCATGTTCAACTTGCCATCGACTTAGATCACCAGATCCCTTTTCATGGTGCTGCTCTCCAGACTCTTGTTCCCCAGTTTGTACATACATACAGGGTTGCCCCATTCCACGTACAGAATCCAACACTTTCTTAAACTTCATACAGTTGGTGATTGCCCAGACCTCTGATTTGTCTGTGTCTCTTCACAGGACCTCTCTGAGGGAGTCAATGGTTCCTCTCATTTTAGTATCAGGCAAACTTACTACACCTTAAGAGTCCTGTGCCCAAGTTGTTTATGCAGACATTGAAGACCACTGCCCCTACAATGGAACCCTGCAGAACCCCTTCAGTGACAGGGGGTTCCAGGACATCTTCATCAGTCTGATGTCACCTCATTGACTATGAACCTTTGCACCCAACTCACGAGCCAGTTGCTCACCCATTTTGTAACATGTTTATCCAAATGTGTGCTGGACATTTTTTCCAAAAGGATCCTATGAGAGACAGCATTGAAAGCTTTACTGATATCAAAACATGTTGTATCAACTGGCTTACCAACTGCTTATACTGCCTACAGTACAGTGATACAGTGATATCACTGTGTATAGCCATTAGTCTTATTCGTGCCTTTTCCTCCCAAGACATAACAAGCAGCACACTGAAATCTCCAACCTATTCTCCACATTCAAGCCCAGGATAGACATCATGATGAAACTGTGTTTTTCAACAGACTCCTTTATTGCATCCAAAGAAATTCAATAAAACGTTGTAATAATAGTTTGAGTGCCATCACTTTAGTTTTAAAAGTACGATGGGAACAATTATGCACACCTGTCTTAGCAGCAAGGATGAAGAAATAAATGTAGGAAACAACACCTCCAGAGAGCTTCATCAAAGACTTGGAGGCAGAAAACAGGGCTTACAATACCTTTTATCTCAGCCTTGACAGATGACGTCAGATTCCAGTCCCAGCAGTGACATTTCTTAACTGCTCAGACCATGAAAACATGCGTTGGAACCACTGTGATTCAAGTGTTCATCTCCGAAATGTTTCTTTTCCTAGAACATCTCTTTGCTCACGCTGTTATGTTGCAGATTATTTACTGCATGCCCTGGCTGAGTGGATGATGATGTTTACTCTGCATCAAGCCTTTCAATACCCTCATTCTAAGAGCAGTGCTATCTTACATGTTAAGGGCTAAGCTGCAGCATTCAGATGAAATAAAGTATCTTTTTTGTTTGAAAGATGCTGCCAGTTCTGCACAAACACAGAGGAAACTGTCATAACACAATCTATGTGCCAGAGTAAAGCTATAAAACACTTACTAAAATACTTTAAAAAGCAGGAAAGACATGGTTCATAAGACACTTAAAGAATTTTACTTACAAAAATGCAACATAGAGACCTGAGTTTCTTTTTACACTTATAAGAAATGTGTGTTTAGCAAATAAAATTAATTTTCATTGAACTAATTCCATCCTACATTATGGCATCAATTATTTTACCTTTTGTTAGGAAAGGATTTGGCTGATACAAGGGCTTTGTCTGCTTTGGGGAAATTATTCCCTTCCAGTCACACTGATCAACTTTCTAAGACAAACACACAGATCTTGTATTATAGTCCATTTCAGATACATCTGACAAAACAAAATAATAAATTAAAAAAAAAAAAACACCCCAGACTAATAATAAACTGTCCTTGTTTAGTTTTAAAATGAAACCTGGTTTTGCAGAATCTGTTTTTGCAGAATGGGATTTTAGCAGGATTCTGCCTCTATTCATTCTTTAATTGGATATATATTTCATTTCTGTCACTTCCTTAGGGATTAAAATATATTTGCCAGTGAGATTCAGTAGAAACCATTTTTATAATTGTTCAATATTTAATCTCCAAGCAATTGACAACTAATTGTTGTTGACATTTAATTGCATGATTTTCTAAAGATCTCTTTTGTTAAAGAGCTTGCAGTACAGGTCAGTAATATTCAGAACATGCTTCCCACGTACACTAATTTCAGAATCCCAATGCTGTCACTGAAGGTGGAGATGATTCCTACCCTAGGTGTTCTGAGTAATTGTGCAGTGAGAGTTTACTGCTGCTGTTTACACCTACAGCCTATACAGGCTCCTCGCTTATGACGGTGCAAAAACGATCAAATGCCCATAATGTACCTGTTGTGCTTGACCTAGACATAATTGTAGACAAGTGAAAAAAATACTGACGAATTAAATGATATACAAATTTGGATACGTATAATATTCCTACTAAATAAAATTCTGCTGGTGGCATCTGCTGTGTCATAATGGAGAGTGGAACTACCAAAGAATGACATCTACCTTCAGACGCTCCCTTCAGCCTGTGAAGGATACTAATGAAGTACTCTCATGATGGTGTGTTCAACGTAGCCTGGACATTCTGGACAAGAATAAAATGTTTTAGGTGCCATTTGAGCTGTGGGGCACACAGTTCTCTCAGAGCCGGAGGGGAAGGTTATTACATGGAAAATGTATCATTCTCTGCTCTCATCAGATATTCAAGTCCCAGTCCTCTCTGGCACTTCCAGCATTATCACATGTAACCTTTTCAAGTATCTATCTATTTTTACCTATTTATCCTCCTCAGGCCTATACTGTACTCTGCTGCTCGCCCTGTTGCCAGGTAATGAAGACCATTTGGAATGCCGTCCAAAGGACAGTGTGATGTGGGCAGGAGCACACAGTGCTGGCCCAGGAGCCCAGCTGTCAGACTGCACTTTGGAGGCTGGATTAAAGGGATTTGTCACCCTAACAGTGACCTCCTGATGCTGTGTGTCATTTGGGATTTCCCACGGATAAACTGTGTTGAAGAGCAAACATGGTGCTGTTTCTGCTGTGTTACTCACATTAGGAAAAGCTTTATCTGTTTGACACCAACCACACATCCCGGTCAGGAGGAACTTGAGTCTCTTCTATCCTATGGGTCAGGGACACCACTTGTGCCAGACCCTGGGATGCCAAGAGTCCTTCTCCCACCGAGCTGTGTGAGACAGACACCAAAAACACCCTCACACTCCAAAACCGTAAGTATTTATGGCGAACACAGAACATAAATAGACATTTGTGATTTGGTGAAGGATGTGGTAAGGTTTTGGAGAGCTTGGCAGTATTATACAGTCGTTATCATTATGGGGCCACTACGCCAGAGCACTACAAATTACTATTAGTACAGCAATTTGATATTACACAGCTTTTCTTTATTTTTTTAATTAATTACATGATTCTGTGTGTTGCCAGCACATTTATAAAACTCAAAAACGAATCCCTCCCCGGAGATCCCCAGCAAGAGCAGCCACGAGCTGTAGCTTTGCGTTTCAAACAAACCCGGGCGCGGCGCTCACCCTGGCGGGAATCTGAGGGACCGGGGGGCCGGGCCCCGCCCCTCCCCGCCGGCNCCCCGCGGGTCGCCCCTTGCTCGCCGAGGCCTCGGGCGGCGGCGCGGCCGCTGGCGCTATGGCTGAGCGCCCGAGAGCCCCGTGTGCCCGCCCGCCGCCTCCCCCTGCCCCGGTGTTTCAGCCTCCGGAGCTTTCTCCTTCCCATCAAAGATGGAGTTTCCAGTTACATTTCGCTAGGAGTCTGTTAAATTAGGTCTCCGAAACAGTGCCTGTGAGGGTGTAGGATTTAATGAAAACCTGAGTTTGGTGGCTGCGGCCTGCAGAGCGTGTTGGGCCGCCCCAGCGGCTTGGCGTGGGGCTCTCAGTGCACCTGCGGCCCTCGGGGCAGGACACCCGCGGTGTTACTGCTGCAAAACCCGAATGTAGGAGTCCAGGTGGAGACTCTGCACACCGCACCACGTGCTCTGATGCTGGCATCTCAGGGGAAAAGCTCATTCTCATACTTTTTGGTGTTGGATTTTTTTTTTTTAATAAAAAGTTCCGTTTTCTACTTGCTGCATCTGTGCTTTGATGTTCGGTGTAGTTGGTGAAAGGTAACTGGTTTAATGTGGGCTCTTGTTGCAGTGTTACAAGTCTGCGCACTTTGGTTGTTGCTGTAAGTTTTGTGTGTTCTTACTGGGCCGGTGCTTCTTTTGACTAGAGGAGGCTAAAGTCTAAGAAACTCCTCTTAAAGATACAAAGCTTCATTAACTGTTAATTGATTAAAATTTGAGTTCAGAAATACTTCCGTTGGTTCACAGTTTTCCTTGAATATCATGAAGTGATGGAGAGTGAAATTCCTGACTTCCTGGGGCTTCACCTGTGTCTAGTGTTCTTTACTTCCAAAATCTGTTGTGCTGATGAACACTAAAGATGAAATTTTGATGACTTCACCTTACTTATATGTCTGCATGTATCTCAGTCTTGGTTTTGTTTTTTCTTTTCTTAACTCCCTCCACTGATCGGTCTTTCAGTCGGACTTTTTTTTTGTCTTTCTGCTGTATTGATGTTGTTCCAAGAAGTCTGTATTTGACTTTTTCAAAAGGTTTATTTGAAGAAGTGCTCTTATTTCTTGTCATTACTATGAGCATTTGTTGGAATAAAGAAAGCAGCAATAGAAAGCCATCCGTGTACTTGGGAAGGAGACTGTGGTATTATAAAAATCTAGGAGAGAGTTGTTTTTTTTTTTTCTTCAGGTAGGAAAGGCTATTTTTCAAAAGTTTGCTTGTCTCAGTGTATTTTTTGTATAAGGTTTGTATTGTGTTGTTTCAGTTACTAGGATCAGGTGCTCCACATTTGTTTCTTCCACCAGCCTGTGAAGAACCTGGACCTTTGCTAAAACGAACATGTTGACATGAATAAGGACTGTTTTCTTACTCCACTCTTTACTTGGAATATTAAGAGTCTAAGACAATAAACCTCTTTTACACCTGTGACAGTGAGAAATATTGAATTGCTCTGTGTGGATATGTACTGGGGGATTTGGACAGGATGTGAATTACGAGACTAATCCCTTTTATTTATAAAAACTAGAATTTTTTTCCCTTCATAGTGCAAGATGCATTGCTTGGAATAAGTATTTTCTTAACTTTCACTCAGCGTTATGCTAATGTTGGGATTTTACAAGAACAGTGACTCTTAGAAGGCAGTATTGTAACTCCCATGTTTGTTTTTTTATTCAGTGATACAGATTCAGATAGTTCATCAAGTACACCCTCCTCTTCATCTTCAGCAGTATCTGATGAAGATGATCATCCAAATGAGAAGGATAACAGATCTTACTGTGTTAGAACAAAGGATGAGTTGCCTATTGATGTAAGTACGATGCGGTATTTTTTAAACCTTTTCCTACTAGCCCAGCTAAAAGTTCATATTTTAAGTCACTCCTCCTGTGTCAAGCAGGGGGGATAGAATCAGAATAGTAAAAGAGAAACTCCAAGGCTGAGCTAGATACTGTGTAGTAGGTAAAGCAAAAGCCACACACACAAGCAAAACAAACCCAGAAATTAATTTACCACTTTTCCGTGGACAGGCAGGTGTGCTCTAAAAGCCTTTGCCAAACACTTATGTTAGAGTGAAGATTATCAGGTGAAGCGTTGGTAAACCAGGATGAGATTCTTCTGTTTGTGTGGGATTTTATTTCTAGTTGTGGCCTTTAAAAGTGCAGTTCAGTGCTAAGATTTGAACTCTCAGAATTCACAATGTGTTGAATTTCAAGATAATGTTATCTGTAGTTGCTTTGTATTTCATAAAGTCCTTATTGAATTCACAGCAGCATAGTATATACATAGAAGTCTTAGTTTGTGTGTAAATTGGAGGTAGATGATTAACTCGGTCCTAATTGGTCTTTGATAGTAGATTTTGATCCTTATATTTGAGGGAAAAGCCTAATTTGAATATTGTGTAGTACTCTTTTTTGTATCTGAAGTTTGGATTTTTGTGTTCTCTCTATTCTCTAGTTATCCTCTTGTACCAAATGCAGCTTTCAGCTGGAAATAATTTTCTTTCTATAGGTTGTTCTGATGTTTACATCTTCTGTAGTGATTGAAGTTATGATATAAATGGACAGACACCATTTTGTTAAATCAGGTGATACACATCTGGTGTATTTTATGCTATATTACCTCTTGCTGTGTGCATTTTTCTTCTAGCCTGCATTGAATGTTGTTGCAAGTGGTCTTATTTTTTGATTTCTGATTGTTTAATTATTGTGTTGTACAAAGAGCTTAATTAATCTAAAAAATTGGGTTGAATGCTTGTCAATTGTTGGCTTTCTCCAGTTAAATAAAATTGGCTTCTGCATTAGTTGTGATGGAGATATGTAGAGTAGGATCTCTGTAGGAGCAGTGTCCTCAAAAGTGGTGGTCCCCCAAGGTGAGTTCATTTAGGATGATTCTGAAAGAGGCAAGTCAAACTAGATTTTTTTAAAAACAAGGTCTTCAAAATGCTAAGAGATTTTTCCAAATTGCCTGATTTCTGCAGTGACAAAGTGATAAATGTCTTTGTGGGGTACTATGTTCTAAACATTGCCTTGATGTTTGCAGGAACTGCCTCCTGTTGAAGACTTATCAGTAATGCTGCCAGATAATGTTGAACTGAAGCTCTTCGGGACGGTTTCCAGCATCATTGAGCAGCTAGGTAGGCAACATATGTTTGCTTTGTTTTTAATTAATATAATTTCTGTATATCTCTGCATGAATTGTGTTCTTAGCTGTTCCTTCAAAGTGTCAGTCCTGCAGTGTCATATTTCTGGGGATAGCAGGTTGCTGAATTGGAATTTGAACTAGCAAATGACATTTGTGTTGAATTACCTTTTATTTGGCTTATATAATACTGGGACTACTATGCACATGTTTCTATGTGACTTTCGTGTTTAATTTTTTAATTAAAACACCATTTTTCCACAGTGTACTACGGTTTTTATATTGATACTGGCAACAGTTACTGTATTTTAAGAAAATCTTCCAATTGTAGATGCAATTTTTGAATTATTTCTGCATATGTAGGAGCTGTATAACTGAAAGCGCAGATGCAGCACAGTGCAGTCCCAAGTGCTTGCTTGGTAATGTATGAGGACAGGAAAATTACTTGTTTCTTCAGCAGTGCAAGTTTGTTTATTTATTTATTTATTTATTTAAATCTTTATTCATCCCAGTTCTGGCACCTTGAGCAAATGAAAGCTGCCCATGTCAGCAGTCAGAGGATGATATGACTAAAATGATTTATAGGTGGAGGGTAAGCTTAATGGGATTGAGGTTTAGAATGGATGTAAGCTTAACTGCAGGCATAGAGATTTACGGATCTTTTCGGATCTGTGTGGGACCTCAGTATTTCATATATGAAGTCAAAGTTTTGCGGAAGTTCATATTACTAAAACATCCACAGTGTGTTTGTATTTAAGCTATTTCAAGTGTTCCCTTCTGCTTGAACTGCTTTCAAAGCAATTTGCTCATGAAAATTAGAAATTAGGTTCAATTTTGTAGTTAAAGTATTTATGCTGAATGTAGTACAAAAGAAAGCAAATAACTTTTGCTAATAATTTTTCTTATAAAAGACTTCAGGTAATGCAGGCAATTCCTCTACATTATTTTATTGGAGTGAGATTTATTTTCATTCATTTGCAGGAAACAGTTTGGGTGGTGTGGAAGGTAGTAGTCTGGTTCTTTTCTACTTTGCCCTTTCTTTCTTATTGATAATAATGGGGACTTCAAGAAGGCTGTCTTCAGGGAGTTTGAAAACAAGTTTAAATAAAAGGTTGAGTCATACTTGCTATTTTTCTTATTTTTGGTCTAAAATGTAAAGGTGTAAGCAAAGCTGTTTTAAAGACTGCAGTTTTGAAAATCATCCTTGATGCTAATCCTCAGTGCTGAGTATAATCTTTTCAAATTCCAGTTTACTGGTAGGTGAATTCTTCAGGCTGCGTCCTGCTTTATGTAATGTAAATGTATGAAGTGTTGAATTAGATTTGTTGCTGAAAGTTAGAAAATAAGCAAATAATCCTAATGAAATAGAACTATATGAATGGCATAAGCCTCCAGGACATCTGTGATTATTTTCTTGCTTTTACTACCTTGCTTTATGAATTCTCTTTCTCCACATTTTAGTTTCTCTTCGGTTCTTCTGGAAACAGGCCTCAGTTTCAGTTGATTTGTGGCCGTATTAGGGATACCAGCTGATTGGGGGTTGTTTTTTGATTTTTGAACTAAATTGGTACCTCTGTATACCAGATTTATATCTAGTCTGAGAGGAGTTGATGTCTCGTTTGGAAACCACAAACATTATTCTGACACAACCCTCAGTATTCTTTTTCTGTCTCTTTGATGTCTCTCAGAATCTCTGCTGTTCTCTGTAGCAAGCTTCCAAGTTCTTCAGTCTGCAGTGAGTGATACTTGGAAGTTGGATATTTCATCCTGTGAGGTAAACTTGAGGCTAGAACAGTGTAGGTTCATGCTTGCTATGCAGTAGCTAAAAGCAAAATGACAGTACTTTCTGTGAACTTCTGCTCAGTGTATCAGGATTTAACAAAACTTCTGCTGTGTTTTGCTTCGAGGCACTTAAAGAGAAGAGAAAAATTCACTGTGTGGGTTGGGGCCTGGAAAGGAAACAGCTTTGGTGTATATGAGGAACCTTCCCTGGAGCTGTACTTTGGGCCCTGCAAGAGTAGAAGCTGATAATTTAGGCTGGGTTGGGGTAGGGGAGGCTGTAAGTCAAATAGGCTGGAGGTGGTAATGTTTCTACTAAGTTTCATGGGACTGGTGTATCATACATTTTCTGAATATATTTTCCATAGCCAGCTGAAGGCTGGGGGCTATGTGTGGTGAATCAAGTTGAGAACATTATCTAGTGCGTTGTTTTTTGTAGGATTTTTTTGTTTGGATGTTTGGGTGTTGTGGATGCTGAAAGCTTGGTGGCAGAGAGATTTTTCAGTATCTGCCTGTGTCCGTGAGCATTCCTACTTTCTCACGGAACTAGCTGCAGAACAGCTAGCGGGCTTTTGTAAATATCTTGCCTATCATGCACCTGTGAGATGTTTTTGGACGCTGTTATTGCAGGACCAAGGTCTGTTCAGCAAATGTGTGTTTTCAGGATCTAGCCAATAGCCCTGGTGGGTGGTCAGCTAAAATCCAATGGCTTTCCTGTAACTCCGAGTATAAAACTCTACTGTGTGTAAATAAAGATGGGCTTTTCTATCAAGTCCCTCAGGAGTTCAGTTCTCTCCTTTCTCTCCGGGCTGTGTCCGTCATAGCAACAGGGTTTTTTTGTGTGTTTTTTATTTTGCTAAGGTATATTTCTCATGAGGTTTAAACAACACATTGGGTACTTTCACTGTATATTTTATCTTAAAGGTAAGCACGAAAGAAATTGATTTCACAAATTCTCTTGAAATTCAGTGAACTATTAAGCCTGTGGAATTGTCACGTACTTGTTTGGCATGTTAAGGTTTTTGCAGTTTGTACTAGTAGCAGTAACTTCTTTCTTGGTAACATCAGGAGTTCTGAAAGTCCTTTTATGTAAGTTTAACAGTGATGATCTTGAGCTTTTGTTGGAGTCTGAGTGACACTAGGTGCTTGAGTGACTTTATTTGCTGATGGACAGGCATTGAGAATGCTTAATTGAGCATTCTGTTGTTTTACGGGTAGAGAAGTTTGATCATCATTAGGCCCAAATGTACTATGAGACTTCTCTGGCATTGAGTTGCAGAATGTATAACAGATTGTGTATGTGCGTACATAAACAACACCATCAGTTGCTACTGTGACTGAACTGCCAGACAGCTTTTGTGTTCTGATGTGATTCTTAGGACTCTCTTTCTTTATCCCTGAGAACAGTAATTCTGTAAGCACTGTTATTACCACTTGTGTATCCTTGGAGAAGGGGTGTGTGATTCTAAGTACTTTGTATGTGTGCAAGAATATTTGGTTGCAGCTCTATGAACTTTAGTAGACAGGTAGTGGTGTGGTTTGTCAAGTTTTACTGCAATTAACTACATGCTGTTAAAGCAAAGTTCTAATGGATTTTTTTCTTTCCATTTTAGTAATAATTGAATCGCTGAGAGGCCTACCTCCAGTAAATGAGGAAAGCATTATTTTTAAAGAAGATCGCCAAGCAGCAGGAAAGGTGTGTGTAAAATAAAAACTTATTATTCTAATGTAAAATTGGAAGTATTCTTTAGCGCTCCAGAAAGTAGAGTTGAAGTCGACTAAATGAAATATAATGTTTTCTTGATATATAGCTTTTCTTTGTGCCTTTGAGTCTTGCTATATTCATCTGCTTTTAGTCTCAAGAATTCCTAACCTGGAATTAATTGTATCCTTAGAGAATTACAATGTTTGGTGAGTTTCCAGTGCTTGATGAAAGTGCTTGTAGAGAGGAAGAGATTGCTTTCAGATGTTTGGTGTCATGGCATAATAGGCTGTGCTCTTTTACTGCCAGATAGGGGCAGAGGGTAGAGTGAAGTTTTATGAAAAATGGGGAATGTTTTCTTCTGTGCTGTGCTGTTCTGATAAAAGGCCAATGAAGAAAGTTTGGTGGGAGGGTTGTTGCATTGAATTTTCTGTAGAAGAAAAGCCATCATCCACAATGGTTACTACTGAAATATCTTTGAGTGCTAGATGTGAGGGGAGAAAACTTAGCCTGAATTGCAGGTGTTCTGTAAAGCATGGCAAAATTCTCTGCTCTCCATGGAATTGGGGAACGAGTGGTAGCTGATGTAAAGGCATCTGGTTAAGATGAACTTTGAGGAAAAAATGATCAGGAGATGCTGCATTTTGAAAATTTATTGGACTTCTTAAATATCATTGTCTACAATGAAATTAGCTATCTACTCGTAGTTTATTTAAACACTTTAATTTTGTTTCTTTCAGATATTTGAGATATTTGGTCCTGTTTCCCATCCTTTTTATGTGATAAGATTTAACAGCTCTGAGCATATCAAAGAAAAAGGTATTAATGTGCAAGATAGCATGTATTTTGCTCCATCAGTGGAGGACTTCACCCAGTATATATTTGCAGAGAAACTAAAACAGTGAGTCTGATTTCTTTTCTAGTTTGGTTATAATGGTTTTTTTTATGTAGTTAAAAATACTGGAATAAAGTTGAGTCTTCAGTGATAAACTCTAGTACTAAGTATCTAGAAACTTTATATTTCCTTTAGATATTCTCAACTGTGTTGTAATAATGAGACTGTACTGTTTTGCCTTTGAGGACAACACAGAGTAGCTGTAAACTGCAAGCTTTTAAAGTGCTGTAATTACTAAAGTTTAGCTTCTTATTCTACTTAATATACTAAGCTTGCTTTCTTTTTATGCTGCTAAGTAAAATATCACAACCAGAAAAGTTCATTGATACTTCCTCCACACTCTCTGACACACATATACACGAGTATAAAAAAAGACAGTTTTTCAAGCTGAGTTTTCCAGATTTTTTATTCTTTAGAATCTTTAGTTTCAGAACTGATAATAAACATGTTTGCATTCTGAACAAGTTTGTATTAATTTACTACTTTTATTTCATATTACAAGGCCAGAATTGAAATGTGATTATCAATAAACGTATGATATAGTTGGGGAATAACAATTCTAGATAAAAATTACCCTCTGTAAATTTGCAAGAGAGGAGGGATTTGAGTGACAATTTAGTATAATATTCAGAAACTTCGCAGTAGTGTTTGTGTATCGCAATGTGATTGAGGAAAGTAGCATGAATAAATAGGACTTGATGCCATTTAGGGGGAAGTGTGCTCAACGATACAGACTAAGAAATAAAACATTATAAATGACAGCTAGATATTAATGTTCTAATTATTGATGAATAATCATCTGAAATAACTATAGGTTAAATATATTTTGTCTTACAAGTGACTTAGTCTCTGTTTATTAGGATTAGTTCTCAGGGGTTGATTAATTGTCTGCATTCATTACAGCTGTGCCAGTATTTGTATGGAATAGTTCTTTTCTTTAGTCAAATGTGTAGACAGACCTTCAGGAGTCTTTTTTTCTCAACTTCCTCATTTCTGTGCAAGCAACAAGCATGTTTTCTTCCCTTCAGTGAGGACCAAAATAGATGACTTTCTTGCTCTGATGCTTGTTTGTTTTTCTGCAGCATTTTGGTGCCAGCTGGTCTTTGATTTGTGCTATTAAACTTTGTTGCTTAGCACAGTAACTGCACAGACTTTAATCATCTGCTTGCTGCATCAATAACTGTGTGCTGTACTCAGCATCTGAGATGGGAGACTCATGTTTTACTTTGTTTCATGCTTTGGAAATAGTTTTGGAAACCATTTTTCGTTTGGTAGTCCTTCACTGTCATATGTGTAAGAACCTGAAACCTAGGTAAGATACTTCAGACATCCATGATTTACCAGCACAGCTGAACAGTGCTTCAGACATCCTTTCTTGCCTTGATTAGGATGAGTAGCCTGACTTAAGCTACAGTACACTGAAACAGTATTTTATTTCTGGGTTTTGTCAGTACAATTTCTTAAGCTTGTGTGAGGCATTTGGTTGAAGCTGCCTTTTCACTAAATAAGTTTCATTAAAAACAGATGAAGAATTTCTGATTTCTGACTTGTGCTGTAGTGCTATATGAAGAAGCCTTATGGCTATAAGAAAGTGACATGAATAGTAGAAAAGTCAAGCTTTGGTCAGTGATCCACTAAAAGACTTTTGGACCTTAGTAGATGGCAAATTTGATAACCAATAATTTTGATTTTCTGCTTTTTCTTAGTTTGACTGTGTGCAGACCAGATTGTGGAGTATTACAGGCTTAAAGTTTTAAAACGGCTGTTCAAAACTGTGATGGTACTTTAAGGAAAGGAATCAAGATGAAGATCTGAAAGAAACACTGAGTTTGAAGCTTTTTCTGAAATCTGAAATGCAATCTGCTTGCATTGTACAAAGTTGCAGTGCTATGAATAAGCTTTAGACTTTATAGAAAAATAAGTGAAAGTGTAGTGTAAAACTTTTTGAATGCAAAATAATTTGTTGCTAAAGATAGGCTTGTGTTGTATTGCCTGAAACACAATTCTAAAAAAGCTCATGTATTTTCATGATTCCTCTGAATTACCTTTTGTTAGGCTTCCAGATCTTACAGTATCTGACTTCACAAATCAAAGAATTACTATATTGTTCTTTGCAGAAGATACTTAATAACTCTGAGCATGAAAAGCAGTTTTTGTTTGCTGAAATGAGGAAGGCTGCTTTGGGAGAGTGAGATAAGCTGCCTGACCTTGAAAGGTTTAAAGTTTGCAGTCAGTGATGTTTCATGTTGCTGAATGACCACAGGTCTTGGAGATTCTTGTGTGCTCTGGTATTTCTGCCAGGCATGTGTTGCTCCAAAATAAGATGAAAAGAAGAAACAGTTCAGTTTATAATAATAATAAAAAAAAGTTTTCTGCAGCTGAGAAATTACTCGTATGGAGTCCTGATCTTCTGTTCTTCCCTGTAATGTTTTCTTCTAATTGAACTTTAAAATGTCTTCCTTGCCTTTGTTTTGCTCATAATCTTAAAGGTTGGTGTCTCTGTAGTTTTCTTTTCACATGTAGAGGTTGAGCTTCAGTTTTATGGTTAGGGATTGAGGCACAATGTACTTCCAGATGACTTGCTGGGGCTCTTAAGGGTGTGACTAAGGACCTCTAAAGTCCAGGTTGCCAATGGTTATGTAGTTTTTTTGTAGTTACTGCTACTTGATTGTTGCTGAATTGATGAATACATAAAAACTGCTTGGTTATTTGATCGCTGACTGAAGACATTTCACACTGAACACACAGATATTTTTAACTGTGTGGTTCCATTTTGCAAGTAAGAATTTTCAGTATTGCACTGTTTTATACAGTTTTCTGCACCTTGGTATTTCAGACCAAAACACATTAAATCTGTGAGCAGCATGGAAAAAACCTTCAGCAGACATAATTTAAATCTATTTCACAAATTCTTTGCTAATCAAAAAAAAATCCTTGATTTTTAGTGAAGGGCTTAGCAGTGGGTAAAATAAATTAGGCTAATTAAAATTTATTTGGTGCTTGTCAGGCAAGACAGTTGAGTTTTTGTTTCTTTAAATGCCTTTTGCCTTGAAATTTAATTTTATGTTTACAACAAAATAGAAGGAATGGAAACCTAGTTATCTAGCTAACACTGTCTTAATGGGATTCTACGCCAAGCATTGAGGGTGTTTTGGTTCTGAATTTATGCTGTAGTTATACTGAAAGCCTACTGTGTCCTACTGGATGAGTTCATTCTTTTTAGCTGAAGATACATGTTCTGAAACCAGAAGAATAACAAAGTTTGTGACTAGTCAGCAGTTAGCATAAAAAAGTTGCAGGTCAGGTTCAAAGCAATTAAGGTTCAAAAGGATTTGTTGAGAGAATGTTGACCAAAACTTAATATTAGCTGGATGAAATGTTCAGTCATCACTCGAAGTAGGAAGGTTTTTTCAAGTGTAGTGAAGTCTCAAGTTGGATTACATTACTATTGGCTTATAAGCAATGTTAAAAATCAAATAACTCTTTAAAAACAGGAATTTCCTGTTGTAGGAGATCTGATACCTTATAGAAAGTGTTAGCCTTCCTTTATCTGGATTGTCTAATTTGTATTTTGTGTTGTTCTTTTCTTTTAGGGAAAAAGGTTCAGATGCGTCTTGGAAGAATGACCAAGAACCACCACCTGAAGTAAGTATAGTGGATTTTTTTGTTTATTGGTTTTGATTACACAACTCATGTGGAAAAAAATTCTGTGCAGAGCAAGTAATTAGGAAGCTTATCTTTTTATACAGACAAGAGCTGAATGTACCTCTTCATTGAAAAAAAGGATCATGTTTTTCTTGGAGAGTTCTCGTAGTGACTGTAGAAAGTACTACCCGTCTCTCTGCTTGTTTTTCGCAGTTTGCAAAATGTGTATCTTCAGTTCCTCTAGTCTTTCAAGAATGTATTTGACTACCTGAATATTTAACGTTGGGTAGCAGTGCTTTTACCTCGCCTAATAATTTTTCTTCTGCTAGGGAATTTTTGTCCCTGTGATTCTTTCACTGCAGCTTTGTCTTCAATTTGCCACAAGCAATCGTTTGTCTTTAAAGGCTTACTGGTACTCTGCAAACTTACTACTTGGAAGTTTAAACTGTCTGCTCTTCTAGGTTAACTTCATACCTCCTCTGTTGCATTCTTTGAATGGCTTCTTAGTAAGCTTTCCCTACAGTTTGCTGTTATAAAACAGTAGTTTCATGAGAGCAGACGAGCTTCTTCCATAGAAAGGCTGTCATACAGGATCATGTAGAATTGAGAGCTCCTTGTGACCTTGACATCATTTGCTATAGGATCTGTAAATCGTTCTTCAATGACTCACAGGCTTTCTGTCAGCAGTCCTTAACTCCACTCCAGCTATACATTTTGTGAGTATTCAATAAGAATCACAAGGCTGGTAGTTTTATTGGGGTGTTTTCATGAGATTTGTTTTACATCAACAGTCGAGTCACGTTTCCTTGCAATTCCTACTTCAAACATACCTTATCCAAAGTAGCTGAAATTCCTAGAAGCCTTGTGTCTATCTAGTATTCTAAAGAGATTGTCTCCTTGTTTTGAATCTTCCAAATGCTAGCCTTTTTAGCATAATTCTATGCTACCTAAGATGTGCTTCTCACTCTATAATTTGGTAGGAAAGGTGTGTTTTGTAGGGTTTGGGGTTTTTTTTGGGGGGGGAGTGGTGATGTTTGTTTGGTTTTATTTCTCCAGTGTTCTAACTGATTTTTCGGATGGAATAGAATGGACTGTTTCAGTTGGTAGGAGCTTACAGCAGTCATCTAGCCTGACAAGTTCAGGGCTGATGCTGAAGCATAAGCTGAAGCATGTTGTGAAAAGCGTTGTCCAGATGCCTCTTAAATACTGACAGGCTCGGGGTGTCAGCCACCTCTTAAAGAAGTCTCTTCCAGTGTTTGACCACCCTCTCAGTAAAGAAATTAATTATTTCCAGTCTGAACCTCCCCTGGTGCTGCTTTGGACCATTCCCACTCATCCAGTTACTGCATACCAGGTAGAAGAGATCAGCACCTCCCTCTCCAATTCCTTTCCTCAGGAATCTGTAGAGAGCAATGAGGTTGCCTCTCAGCCTCCTTTCCACCAAATGAGGCAAGTTCAGAGTCCTTAGCTGCTCTTCACAGGACATGCCTTCCAGTGCTGTCACCAGCTTTGTTTTCCTCCTCTGGATGTATCCAAGGGCTTGGACATTCCTGACATGTGGTGCCCAGAAGCGCACAGCGCACTCAGGGTGAGGCCCCCAAGGCTGAATGCAGCGGGACAGTCACCTCTGTTGGTTGTCTGCTCGTGCTGTGCTGGATGCACCCCAGGACGGGGTTTTGCCCTCTGGGCTCCAGGGCACACCTGCTGACACACACTGAGCTGCTGCTACCAGCACCCCCAGATCCCTCCTGGCAGGGCTGCTCTCCAGCCACTCCTCTCCCAATTTAGACTTGAGCCTGGTGTCACTTCATCCTAGGTGTGCAGCATTTGGACTCATTAGATGTCATCCTATTAACTGTTGCCCAGGGCCCCAGTCTATCTAGAACCTTCTGCAAGGCCTCCTGTCCCTCAGGAGAGTTTATGGCATGTCCCAGTTTGGTATCATTAGCAGACTTGCTCATGGTGCTTTTAAATGCTGCATCCAGATAATTGATAAATATATTGGACAAGAACTGGCCCTGGAACTGAGCCCTGACGAACCCTGCTGACTGACTGGTTGCCAGCCAGATGCAGCCCCATTTGCTCTTTGAGCTCTGCCCTTCAGCCAGTTTTTCACCCCACTGGACCATGAACCTGCTCATCCCACAGTTGGACAACTTGTCCGAAAGGATGCTGTGAGGGACAGTATTAAATTTTTCATTCACAGTCCTTATCCCAGGATGGTTGTTCTGGCTTGAAGGAGAGATGTGACATGATCTTTTCTGTACTCGGAGCTAGGTCCTGTAGTGATGTATCAGTCTGTCAGCTTGGAATGTTGCTTTTTCCACTGTAGTGAGTGAGGATGATGCATTTTGGAATACAGTTTTTGTTTCCCAGAAATGAAACTGAGCTGTGCAGTGTTAACTTCTCTCAAAGAATGCTTGTCTGTCAGATCTGACTGTAAATTGCCTTCCTTTCTTGTAGAGACATAATCTCACAGAGAATCATAATTTGAGAATTAGGAGTGTTGTATAAGAATTGGACTATAGGTGTGTTATCCACAGAGCTTTGAAAGACTGTACTTAGAAACTTTTGGCTAGTCTTAACTTGCTTTCATTCAGCAATTTTCTTGTGGTGATGTTACAAAATGGGCTTATTGGCTAATGGTGAGCTCTTCTGTTTCTTAGTCATGTTTTAAAAGCTGTTCAGGAGATGAGCTTGTAGATCTGTGATTTGAGTTTGTAGGAATCAATGAAATTTTATTGGCCAAATACAGTCAGTCAAATCTGCAGATACAGATTTCATTGCCTTTTCCAAAGTTTTTTGCTTTTTTAAAATTATTTTTCTTAATTTACATTTACTGTACCACACTGTAGGAAGGAACAAAGGACGCTTGAATGAAGTTGGTGATGGCAAGGGCAGGCACTGTTCTGACTATGGGATCTGTCTGTGTGCTCTGTTTTGGAAAAAAAAACAAACCACATCTAACCTCTTGCAATCCTCAATTAGAATAATCTTTGGTTAGTTCTAGCAGTTAGTTTATACCACGCTATCCCAAACTGTGACAGTTGATGAGCTGATGGAAAGTAGCTTTTGCTGTGAGGGTAATAGCTGTTGACAAGGGTGCAGATTAAATTTTATGCTGCTGATGCTTGAAATTGTCTCTTACAGCCAGACCCGTTTATAGACCCCAGATTGCATCTGATTTCTCACCAGCCCCTGTGGTAAACTGTGTGCAGTTGCTGGACTCAGTTCTTTTTGTGATAGTGTGAAGCCTTATTTTTGTATGAATGTTAAATTAATCCATGTTAGACCTTTCTTATTTGCTACTTTAAGGTATATGGTAAGCATTCCTTTTCTGACAGGGTCTTAACTAGCCCGGCTTATTTGTAGAGTCAGTGATACTGTCTCTCCTAACTTTTTCTTTGGGTCAGAGGATGACAAAGTGTGATCTGTAAGCTGCAAGGCTAGCAGCAGCAAATAACTGCAGTTTTTCTGTGGGGTGACTTTTGTGGGATGTTACGTGGAAATTAGGTAGCAGTAAAAGGTACCTGTTGCTGTTCATTATTTCTGCCTTACCTGGAGTATGGTGTACTAGAGTTCTTAGAAGAAGCAGGAGTTAGTGCAAGATTTTACTTCGTGATATATATCATCTTGCTGTATTTCTTACAGCTTATTTGAGTAAGTATGTCATCCAGTCATGTAGTAGAAGAAAGAGTTGTATTCAGAATTAACTTCTGTGGGGCTTTTTACGTTGTGTATCAAGAAGAAAATGTTGCAGGGACATTGAATCTGTTGTAAACAACAACATGCCTCGAAGCTGAAAATTTCTTTGGAATAACATTGCTATTGCAAATTCAACAGAAAGTGTTATTAAATATACTACAGAAAATTCCAGTTTAGTGACAATTTTAGAGTAGAGATTTTTTTATTTTGTTTTAACTGCTGAGCTGTGTATGGATTGCCAGGTTAATTTTTACTTTTTTTAAAAATTCATTTTTTAATTCACTTAGTCTGCAGTTGCTCTTTGAAAGCTTTTTCTTGGCACTAACCAGCCAGCTCCTTTCCTTTCCTTACTAACATCTAGGCAATCAAACATTTTGTTCAGCGCTTGAATGTTGTTCTTTTCAGGAAAATTAGAAAGGATAACTGAGTCTTGCATTAATGGTGTTATAATAAATTTTTGGAGTGGTAACTTTTTTCTTGTGCTCAAAAGCCAGCTGATTTTTTTTTTTGTAACCAGGCTTTGGATTTCAGTGATGATGAAAAAGAAAGAGAGGCAAAACAGAAGAAAAAGAAGCCTCAAAGTCAAGGAAGGAAGAAAGTTAGATCGGAAACACTTCCATCAAGTGAGTGAATGTTATGCGAATGCTTTTGTCTATTAAACTAAGTTTGGAATGCACATCTATAACTATCCTAATGGTTGAGTTTTTATACAGTTAATAGTAACTCTGTACTTTTCAAAGTTACGTTTGAATTTGTGGCTACATTCCATATTTATTATTTTAGAAGAAAAATTAAGTTGTATTCTGTTGAAATGGAAACGCTGTGGAAGGGGAGTGGTATAGCAGCAGAGCAGTTGTCAGGAGAGAGTCAAAGGCTCTTAGAACAGTGTTGGTTGACACACAGTGAGAATACTGAGCAGATGCCACCATTTGGATGGGGTTCAGCTAAAGCCTTTGAGTGCTGGGAGAAGACAGAAAGGCCATGTGCAATTTTTGGAGATGTGCTTCTTTGTCAGTCAAGAGAGGAAGCACAGGACTTAAATGGAGAATTTATTCCTCTGTCTAAAAAGGAAGCTCTTCCTCACCCATGACATACAAATAGTCTTCTAAATAACTCTTACTTGTGTAGCCTGCTGAGAACCTTCCTGTTTGCCTGATGCAGTCATTAGATAAACAAAGCTGTGGATAGGTTTTCATAATATGAGTAGGCTTCTTTACTCTCCTTTCTCCTGCTGTTGTCGTATCTGTTCCAGGTGTGTGCTTGCAGCTGTGCTCTGTTTACGATAACCAAATTTTCTCTTCTGACAAAACTTTGTTTTTAGTTAATATGCCATCCGTCTTTTTCTGTTTTCACTGGTCTGCTTTGGCTGCATGCTTTTTATACCCCTTCCTTTAAATACGACTCTCATGCCTTACCCTCTTCTACTGCTTATCAGATTGCTTCAGCTATCTGCAGCATGGTGCTTCCCCCATTGAATTTCTCAGACAGACTCCTCCTGTGAGTTTACTGCTCTTCCTTTGTAAAGCTGATACACATTGTGCCCCACTGAAACCCTTTTCTCTTGATCTGGGAGATCAGTAGTTGTCTTTTAACACTTTCCGTACAGTAAGTCCTCCCTTGTATCAATCAAATAAAGCTGCAGTCTTTCTTGGGCTGGCTTTTGCCCTATGGTCTTGACAGGTTTTTTTTCCCTTAAGAAATGGGTCTGAATTGTGCTGTACTTTCTCTTCATTACTGATGGTAATTTTCTCCTGGTTTCTGTTTATCTGGCATATGTATGTTTCCCACCACATCCTTGTTCGGCCAGTTTACTGCAGACCTGCTTTGCCTAGGGCTTGCTGAGCTATGTTCCATAACTGAGAACACAACAGGAAGAGCTGTTGCACTCTGTCAAGGGAGATAGGTTTTGATTTGCTGGGGATTTTTTTGTAAATAACATGGCACAAATTGAAATTCCGTGCAATTTGTTTTGGCTGTAGAATTTAACAGCAGGGATATGTCACAAATTGAGGCACAAAGTCGGTCTCAGATGAGGTTTTTACATGGTTGCATCTTCATAAAAATCTGAGTATATTAAAATTGTGTCGTTGTTACAGTATTTGATGGAAGAAAGAACAAAAATACTCATTCAAGTACTTTACTTCAGTGCTTCCAAGAGGCCTGCTTGTACCAAAAGAGTTTTAACTCCTAATCCCCCATGAAAATGAGAAGGAATTCTAGTATCCAACCACCTTTCCAGACTTAGAAACATTTTTACCTTTGAAAAGCTGTGGAGTCTAGTGCCGAGGATGAGGTTCACACAGGTTTTTAAATTTCAGTGATTTTATGCAGTGTTAAATTCCTGAGTACCTTGTTGCTCCCAGCCATAAAATCCTTCTGAGGGTTTAAGTTCTGCAGCTTTTTGAATATCTTAGCAGCTCTTCGGAACGTTTTTAGTATTTCAGTGCTTTTCATTTTATAGTTCTAATCCCATTAAAACTCCTATGGTATTTGTACAAAGGGGCACTTTATTTGTTATGAACATTAAATGTATGCTTACAGTGAGCTGTACAGGGAAAAATTCGTCTTAGAAAGATGAATGCTGAAAACTAATTGGCTAGAGGTACAGACTGTCCTTTTTCTGATAGAGTAAGTTAATTTTATTAATTTAAGCTTGAATAATTTCTTGTGTCCTGTGTCTGTGCTGTAATACCAACTTGGGACTGAAAGCTGGACACCCCTTCAGTGTAATTCAGTGTTAATTTATCTTTAGTTTTAAAATGTGGTGTTCTAAAATCTTGTTTTACATGAAAGCTTCCAAAATACTCAAAATTTGCATGTTCCTGAGATCCATTTATGCAAATGGAAAGCTTGGAGGGAAAGAAGGTGAAATTTCTTTTTTAAAGCCTGAATTTGCAACTCTCAGGATCATCCTTTTTACATTATTTCAATCAATCAAGATGAGTTCCTAAACAGTAGATTTGCTGGTATTATTTTGTTCTTTATGTATTAGTTGCCAGTATTATTTGTTGACAAGATCACTTTTCAAATTTCCTTGGCTTCAGCTTGAAAGATTTGTGAAGACTAAACTTGATCTTTCCAAAATAATATTGCAGCTGTGGGTATGTGGGTTCTTACATTTGTTTATTCTTTAGGTGAGAATGAAGGACTTCATCAGTCAGTGCAACAGCCTGCTTCAAGTTACTCAAGGGGACACCATGGCAGAGGGTTCTCCAGGGATCTGTTTCCTCCTCCATCAGGCCCTCGAGGGTTTTTCAGACCAAAAGCAAGACCACCACAGCTGTACTCTTCAGACAAGAGGATATACCAGGAATCACCAGTGTTTCCTCAACCTTACAGAAAAGAAAATCCAATGATGCAACAGTATGCCTTTCCTCCTCCAGTTTTTGGTTCTGTCAGTGATGGGCATCAATTCCACCCTCCGCCTTCAAATAGGAATATGATGTGGACAGGCNGCCGCCACCCCCGCCACCACCTCCTCCAGACAGCCATCCTCCTCAGTTCAGGCCTTACTAAGATTCCATACATGTCCATGTAGAGCACTGCAGTTTACAGGGAGAAAGAACAGCCTGCGAGGACTGCATTCTCTTATTTTGGAGATGCTTTCTTTTACTGCAGCAGTAGAACAAATGCAGAGTTTTGTGCTTTGTGGGACATCTGTAGAAAATTTTTTTTTCTAAGTATGTTTTCTGTTTCCAAAAAGAAATTTTTTGATAAAAGTAACTGGATATTAAGTAATGGTTTATTTTTATAATATCTACTACTTTAAGATGATAAATAAAAGCCTTTTGGAGACTGGTCTGTAGTGGTGGAAATCTATTTTGTAATAAATGTAAGAGTTTATATAATTACTGTTGAGTAGCAATGAAGATACTTCACATAGACAGTATTTTAATATTTTTATAATGATGGTGTATTGCTGTGCTAAAACATTTTTCTCAATTTCTGCAAATTTTGAAACCTTCTTGGGAACTGAAAATCTGACATCTAAATTTTGAGCTAGGTTTTCCTCTGTATATGTAAGGCATAAACCAATACCCAACTTCCAATACTTCACTAATTTCATATTAACTAAAAGACTGTATCTGGATGGTTCTTTTTTTAAAATATCTGGAGTAGCTAGATTTGAATTTGGACCAGCAGCTGACTTACTGTGTCACATTTAGTGTTTTGCAGTGGTTGTAGAACAACCTATTCATGAGATGTTTTGTGTTTAATTTAGAATTTAAAACCAGCATAATTTCTCTAGCTTGTCTCTAGCTTCTCTAGCTCCTAGTGCAAAGATGCCCATAAATACCTACTAGAGTGTGCAGTCAGCCTTTCTAGGAAGAAGTCACCAGGTCTGTCAGGGAGAGAGCCATTTCAGAACTCCCTTGTTTAAATTTGTGAATGCAGATGGCACTAGATTGCTGTTTGATTACAGTCTGAACTCCTTTCTGAAATGATGAGATTCATCAATTCTCCCAGCTTGTTTCTGGGAGGGAGGTGAAGTTACTGACGAAGGATGACTTGGAAGAACCTCCACCTGTCCGAAGAGCTGGTCCTACAATTGCACTTCCTTAGTCTCTATGGAAGTGACTGTCTGACTAGGAGGGAAGGCCTTACACTGCATCAGTATTTTATAAACAGGAGGAAAAAGTACTTACGGGACAGACATCTTAAAGATTATTTTTTGACTGAAAAGTCATTACTAGTTGTGATGATTTTTGAATCTTTACCAATACAGTCTCCTTGAACTGATAGAAGTGTGCAGTACGTAATTCTATTCTCAAACTCATTTTGGCCTTAATACTTTAAATACACAATTAAAGGCTAAGTATGCTGTGCAGTTGTGGCTTAGACTTTAATTCCAAAGAGCTTTTAAGAATGAAGCAAAATTTTAATGCACAGAGGGAGGGACTGTCTTGTCAAGATGGTGCGACTCAGAACTAGAATTTAATTTCATACCTGAAAGTTTGCTATAATATATTTAAGTAACAATATTCTTTGATATATCTAGAACTACTGTTTCATGGGTGTGCAACTGAGAAGATTACATAGATGTCAGTTTATGGCAAGCAGGTACTGTACAGTGGCAATAAATTGTTTCAGAACAGCAGCATTCCAGACATTCATGTTTAACTCTGTTCCTGCAGATTATTTTTTTGTAGTGAAAAGAATGTCCGGTTCAAGTCTGTTGTAAATGCTTGTTTCAAGAGAAAGGAGAAGGGGCTGCGTTTCTGGCTATCTAAGCTGTAACCCAGATACTACCATTCCCAGTGATAGGGCATGGTACAGTGATGGAGATGTTACAAGTGAATTACCAAATGTAAGAGTGTTTCCAAATCAATTATATGGTAAGGAGGAAGAAACTCTCAATATCAAACTCCGACTTCGGATGCCAGTGGCTCGCTGTATGTCCCTGGCACAGACATCATCAGCCTTGAGATCCAAAGGGGAGGTTGAAGAGTTAACTTTACCACCAAGAAAAGGAGTGAGGGACTAGGAAGTGCAGGTACAACAGTCTTAATTATTACAACTGGTGCAGCTGGTGGTTTTTTATGTATAGTAATGTTCGCTTTTTTCTGCAGTAATTGGATCTGGACTAATAATTCTTTGACTAAGCTGTTAAGATTTCTCCTAAACAAAGATGTGTTCTCTTTGCCCATAACTATTTTTGCATGTAGCAAAGCCCAGTGTAAAGTTGGGTTACAGAATATAGTTTGACAGAAATATGCTGCAATCTAAGGTGTTTTACTAATTCTTAGTTGTTAACTGCAATACTGTTTTTGTGTGCACTTGCCTGATTGTTGGGCTTTGGGCTGTGATTGGTCAAATGTAAGTATTTTCTAGTAGAGAAAGTAGAGAAAATATTTTCTAGTAGCTGAAAGTTTCTCTGAGTCCTGTTTGTTTTCACATTTGGCCTGGAAAGCTGCAATAGAGCTCTGTCACTTCTGTAACATTTTTAGTTACTCCCTTTTTTGGGGGCATTTCTTCATGGACTGCTTTCCAGAGAAGGCTTAAGGCGTGGGATGAGAGGGGAGAGACTCGAGGAAAAGAGAGGCTTAGGGAAAGATTAGCTATGATTTTTCAACGGGCTGAGGTTTACAAATAGAAGTATGGATGCAGTAAACTATTGGACTGTATAAATTACTGTGGCTGTGATAACACGGGAAATGGAAAACTGTAATGACACATTTGACAACATTCCTCTTAAATTTATAAACAAACAACAGTGGTACTTTTGCTGGCCATTAATTTAGACAAGAGTCAGCAGCAGGAAGGGGATGAACTTGTCTTGGAGGTGAACAGCAAAAGGACAAACAGGTTTCTTGAAGGAAAATTCTGACAAGTGGTGTGGGAAGCAGGGAAGCCCATGCTGCCGTAGATTGCTTGGAGAGATGGTGGAAGCTCCAGTCTTTGAGGGATTCAGAGTTTGACTTTGGACAAGGACCTGTGGGATGTAATGTCCAACTTAGTCTTTCTTTGAGTGGAGAGGTGAACCAGGTGGTCTGTGAAATCCATCCAAGCCTAAACTATTATTTTCATTACTGTCATTGTTCTGGAGTTCTGTCTTCTCACCAGAGATTTTTTTTGTCTAGATGCTAAGAGGTATGAATAGCCTAGCCTGAATTACTGTTTTTTGGGAAGCCTAGCTTTTCATTTGTGGTATTGTAATCTTTCATTGTACCTCAGATTTTTAGAAACAAAATAATCATGCTGTTCTGAAAGTTGGACTTGCTGCAGAAGATAATGAGTGCTTCCATTTCAGTGGATGTAAGATGAATTGAAGAATTGTTCCTTTATTAGTTGTTTGGAAACTAATGCTAATGAGAGTCTTACTTGCTGTAATTTTCCCTTGGGGGGTGAAGCATTTTGTATTGCACAATTTATTTTGAGAATGTTATCAAGGAATAACTACCCGAAACCTTTTTTTAAAATGCAACAACAAAAAAACCCCCGAGAACTATTTTTAACAAATGTTCTCTAAAGTAGGGATTTTTGCCTTAGAGGAGACCTTTTTAATAATGCAAGGCACTGATGCCAGGATGCATATTGAAACAAGATGCAATCAAAACAAGAAATAAGCAGGTTTTTTTGTAGGTTATATTTAGATGTTTCCAGGTTCCATTTTCTATTTCTTTGCAACTCAAAGGCACAGTCCGTTATTCTTGTCTAGTGAATTTAGTGATGCACATAATCTGATTTAAAGGATTGGTGAATCTGCACAAAACAGTTGGTAAAAAAATTGTTATGGTGACAGGTGAAAAAATGGAAAACACTGCCAATGGTGACAAGGCTTTTACAGAACAGCTTACCTGTCAGGGCAAATACATAATTCTGGAAAGCATGAATAATGATCTTTCTTTATCTCAATCACTGTTAGGCTTACTCAGAGTTATTGAATGTGGGGTAGCCTTCCCTTGCCATAAATGAAATCTGTTGTAACTATGGAAGAATAATGTTGATTTTCCTGTGAATCTGATGCTCTGCATTTCTTAGACAATGTTTTGCAAAAATGCTTTATTAGTATTTGCTGTTAGGCTGCTGAGGTTTGTAATCGATGGAAATGATGAATCACAGAATGGTTTGGATTGGAAGGGGTCTTAAAGATAATCTGGGCCCAACCCTTCTGCAGTGGGCAGGGACACCTTACGATAGATGAGGTTGCTCAGAGCCCCATCCAGTCTGGCCTTGCTTAGTGCATAATGCTCGCTATTTATCAGGAGAAAGTCAGCCAGTTATACACAGGGACGGGAGTGAGCAGCTCTCACATGCTTCAGCTTTGAGCTTGGACACAGAATCTTCTCTCTGACTCTTCTGTGCCCACCTGAGTAGTTGTGAGTACATGGGCAGAAAATAACATGCTCCACAAAATGCTGAAACTACTATGGGGGCAATTACTGTTACAAAGTGTCTAAGTTCGCTTATATTAAGTCTCTTTAAAGAGAAGAAAAATGTTACCTATATCCATTTAATACTATTTACTCAATTTTTTATATGTACATTAGGTGGTCTCAAATCTGTTTTGTGAGAATTGCATGTGAGGACTGTAAAAAACCAAAGTATTTTCTTCAACGTAGACTCAAGAAAACAGAGTATATTTTGTGAGATTCCAGTTGATTCCTTTATGTGAATGTTTGACCTCAGGGAGGATTTCTACGGTGTTCAATTTGCAATTGAAAATTATATGCAGATTATAAAGACTTGTTTACCCTGTCGACTGGATCTTCACACTCTTGATTCTGCCTTTCCTGGGCTGTCCTGTGTAACATATGCCCCTTTATATACAAGCAAACTTTTATTAAATGTCATTTTTGTGAGCATTGTTCTCAGAAATCATGGTCCGCATTTAGTTTCTTGGTTATACTCTTCACTGTGATGTGTTTAATTCATAGTTTTACATTTATTTATGATACCCTGCAGTCTCCACAGCTTGACTTTGCCACATAGTGATGCACTTGATCTTTGGTCTTGAATAATGCTTTCTGCTGTGTGGAGAATATGGGGATGTATTTTTTCCTTTTTTTTGACACTCTGCAACACTCATTTCTGCCACTATTATATCCAAAAGAGGTACAGTACCACGTGCATTGATGCTCTGCTTTTGGTGGCTGCCTGTGTGGTTTTCCCTTTGCAATGTATTCCATATATACACATTATGCTCTCTTTATCTTTATGGTGTACCTCATTTTTGCTCTCAGTACAGTTCTGACCCTGAAATTGCTTGGATGTTAACAATTTCCATCCCTCCAGCATAAGATGATGCAGTGATGATATCAGAGTTTGAGATGGAAACAATAACTGTACCCTAGAGAAAAATACAGCCTTAGGTAATTTATGTAGGTCATGATGCTCCTTTGTCTGTGAGCAGAGAATCCTGCTTGCTGTTTCGTTTTGCAATTCCAATGTAGTGGAAGAAGAAAGAGTTACTGACATTAGCAGGAAGACGATTATCATACCCTCCAAATCTGAGGCATGTCTGGATGTGACAGTGTAGAACATTTGGATTATCTAACTGCCACCATGAATCTCAAGAAAATCAGCCATTTCTTGCATTGGAGAAGCAGCAGGCGAAAACTAGCAAAAAATGTGTATAATTTATAAAGATGTGAATTTCTTGGCAAAGTATTTCCTATTAAGTTCAAAGTAATTTTGGTGGAATATGTGGCACACTGGATGATGACTTGATTATAATTAACCATAGAGGGATTGTCCTTTTAGAGAAGAGATGATTCTAGTTAGGCACAAGTTAGGTCAGTGTTTCCCATGCTCTGTAACTGGTTGGGAGATTTCGTTTGAAAAAGGAATTTCAGGCGGAATCAATCCGTCTAGATAGGATGTCTGGAAAACATTAAACTTTGGATCCTGAGAGGAATTCAGTTTGCATTTCAGAGAGAACTCATGGTCAGACACCAGGCTTCTCTTATCCCAAGCTCACAAGTCTAAACCAGCTAAGAAACTTTCAAAGTCCTATGTTTATGCTTCTATGTGATGCAAGGATATAATAGAAACGAGCATAAAATGCTTTTACTTAGTGATTTTTTTTCTTGTGGTTTTATTTTTTTAATCTTTTTTTTCTTTAGAGGCAAAAACCTGTACAAGTGGCTGCCTTCTTACAGGTGGTCAATAGCTAATCCAGTTAGGTTGCGATGTTCTTCAGTCTCAGAACAGAGGACAAGAGTAAACAGTAATCATGACTGACTCTGAGCTATCTTAAAATGTAATATAAGAGGAGACAAAAATTTTTAAGCTATGTTTTATGTCTTGTTTACATTCTAATGATAAGAAGTAATCTTGGGAAACAAATACTTTAATCAAGGAAGAATTTTTTTTATAGTGTCTTAATTATCATCTAATGTTTTATTTCCAGGCAACAGTTGTAGTATCAACATAAAGAAAGTGTGCGTGTATATGTAATAATTTATAATATATGCACTTTATAAATACTATTATGTGAGTATATACCTATAAGTAAGTATTTGTTAGTTATTCTGAACTCTTATAATTTTACCTGCTTCATGCTAGCTTGGCAGCAGACAGAAAATTGTTGAGTTAGTGCTGCCTAGGCAGTTACTGGAAGGCTTCTGAATCAAAGCAATTGAGCATGTTAATGCTCTTATTCCATTGCATTGTGTTAAGTAAAATGTTAATTTAAATTATCTCTCGAGACAGAGAAAACTCTTCTTTTTTTTGGGACAGTCTGTTACTTTCCTTGCTTTACCTGTGATGCTAGGATGGCTGTGCCCTGTGTTTTCCCTGTGCAAATGACAGATGAAGGGATCCAGACTCCTGTCAAGTCACTTTCTGAGGTAATTCATTGTCTGCTTCATGTGATATGTTGTCACATAAGGGATTTACTGTCATACAGGAGCTCCGCCTGACTGCATTTTAATTTTATTTTTTGTAGTTTTCAGGCTGTGTTTAATGAACGGTTAAGTGGATGTCAAAATGCACTAAAAAGGTGGTTGTCACCTCTCCGCTATGTTACTGTATTTCTTCTGAAAGTAAGTGGTCATGTTTCAGTGGGATCAGTTTTCTAAATCAGCTGAAAAGCAAACCTAATAGTAAGACAAAAGGTCTCGAGGAGATCTGAATAATAATGCAGCTTCCCATACTGTCTTGAAAGGTGAGGACCTGTTGGGAGTGGGTCCAGAGGAGAGACGTAAAGATGTTTAGAGGGCTGGAGCACCTCTACTATGAAGACAGGGTGAGACACTTTGAGTGGTTCAACCCAGAGAAGACAAGGCTCCAGGGAGACCTTATTGCAGCCTTTCAGCACCTAAAGGGGTCTTAAAAGAAAGATGAAGAGAGACTGTGTAGTAGGGCCTGTAGCAGTAGGACAAGGGTTAAGGGTTTTTAAACTAAAAGAGGGTAGATTCAGACTAAATGTAGAGATGGAATATTTTATGATGAGGGTGGTGAAACACTGGAATGGGTTGCCTAGACAAGCTGTGGATGCCCCATGCTTGGAAACATTCAAGGTCAGGTTGGGTGGGGCTCTGGGAAGCCTGATCTTGCTGAAGATGTCCCTGCCCATGGCAGGGGAGTTGGACTAGGTGACCATTAAAAGTCCCTTCCAACTCAAACCATTTTATGATTCTGTGAAAGTGGATGGTGTTCTGTATTGTTTTGGAAGTTTTCAGCATCCACACATCTTTATGATGAAATTGCAATTTCATTATACTAGAATATTTTTTTCAGATTAATAGCACTGTCAAATGTCAGTGATTAAAAAAATAATAATCTAGAGCTTTAACCTTACTGCTACACCTTTAAAGTGATTAGTTTAATTTCTCTGTCATAACTTGTTTCCTATATTCAATTCTTTTGGCATGTATTAGTGCATTTCAAATTCCATTAAAGTTGTGATTATAAAAGAGTTGTTTTTTTAAACTCAAGGAGCTATTTAATAACTTCCAGGTGTAATTACAGTATCTCTTGATGATCAAGTAATCTTAATTTTTAAAAACACCAGTTGTCAAGTATTTTCTTACCTTCACTTACAATATCGTGCAGAAGCCAAAGACAGTAAATAAAACAGATACTTTGATATGTAAGTAATACACTTCAAAATTTCAGCAAGGAAAGAGAACTACAAAAACCTGTTCTTGATGTTGCTCATTACTTAGCATGAAATTTTGCATCCTTAATGTTTATTAGAATTTTCTTTGTGTGCAACTGAATCAGAATCAAACTTCAGTGATTTTTTTCTTTAAAAAAATCCTTCCTCACTCCTCTGGTATGGAAATAATTTTCTGAAGCAATAGTATATGAGATAAAAACACAAATGAAAGGGGTCTCTACTTGCATCCAGCCAAAAGAATGAACAGATTTTCTCTACAGGTTTTCTGAACAAGGCCTAAGGAAGTTGGATATGACTGAGAGAACAGGTATTTGTACTACTTTGAATAAAATAAAAGCAACTGACAACACGTACTTGTGAGTAATCTTTATTTGCTAGTACCTATTGAATTCTTATTTGTATAGGCTAATAAATATGAATTATAGAATACACTACAAAATACACTACAAATGTTTTGTATGCAAATGTCTTACGTCTTGTGCAGAAGACAAGAAAGTGGAAATGGACTTTGAATGGAGTGCATTAAAGAGCTTGTTAGTCAGCTGTAAGCACAATAACCATCAACCAACACTGAGGTTTTAAATTTCTGTTTACACTCACAAATTGTCCAAGTACTAATAGGATCTAGCTTTTAAGGCTTAATCCTGAGCAGTTTTGATGTGGCTAAAACAGAAAGCAATGCGGTTTGTTAGAGCATAATGACAGACTACTATCTTTGATAGCCTTTAAATACAATGGCTACAGATCACCTTCATCTCTCAAGGGTGAAAATTGGAAGCATCATCATTATATGAGCATTATGAATAAATGCTTCAGAATACACTTGAGTTGAAAAATGATGCATAGAAAATTGGTCATGGTTTACTATTATAAAAAAATGCTGTTCCATTTTTCATTTATTACAGGGCTTGTATTGGCCGTAAACCCTCTCATCTGTTTCCCTATCTCTGCTATTTGCATTTTAGTGGGCTGAATAACTATGTATGATGTGCCTTTTGGTTCAGAATCAGAAGAAATAACCCTTTGGAAAGGGAAAAACCTGCACAGTCTCACCAGAGTTATGCAACGTGCTGAAAAAATACTGCAGTCCACTTTAAATATTGTCGTATTTCACTCTGAACCACTATTTTCCTGTAATGGCAAAACTAGGAATTAGAAATAATATCTGAGCTGGGTTTTTGGTAAGTAGACAGGTGTTTGTACTAGGGAGGTATGTTTTTTTAGATTGATAAACTCAGTAGTCCAGCTTATGACTTAGTACTTCTGTGGACACAGGAAGGCAAGAGTACAGGCCAGAACCAGAGGGATGAGCAAGGTCACCTCAAGAATGCTTAAAGGCTTGACTTCTGACTAGATTTATGTTGGGTAGCACTTAAGTCACGTCCACATACAAATGTGCATACGCACACAAACGTGGTTTTGATTTGCAAGGATGGCAAAATTTGTTTTTAGATAGAGGAAACCTCTATCTAAAACCCCAAAATATATGTATATATGTCTTAGATAAATTTTTTAGGTATATACGTAACAAATATCTAAATATAATAATATATCTCTCTATAAAATATATCTAACAAAATGTATAAAACCTTACATTTTAAATGTGTATTTAAAAGCGGAGATTGCGGTTGTGTATCTGAAAATACCGATCTGTGAAAATGGATGCATCTATTGAAAAAGTATCATTTGGAGAAATTCCTGGGACGATATTCTGAAAGAGCTTGGAAGCTCTGAAAACCATGTGTTCTGCTCAGAGTTCATTTTGTGGCCAAGGATGGGGCAGAGGCGGTGGCAGGCCCTGAGGCAGCTGTGTGGCAAAGTTACCTGGCTCCATTGGAGGCTTCCTGCAAATTAATACAGAGATTTTCAGTGCTGGCAGTTGGAAAATTCTGCTTGAGGAAATTTTTTAAAATCTTCTGCAGTGTTTTGACTATTAGTTTGGCAGGATTTGTGCGTGCTGGATTTGTGTGAGGTTCCCTCTGTGTGACTGCTTTCCTCTTTCTTGCCTGCACTGGCACTTGGTTACGTGGAAGGAAGTGTTCTTCCGCACTGCGAAAGGCAGCAGCGCCACCGAGGCCAGACTAACTCGTGGATGGTCTGCACTGTCTACTTGTGCTGTGATTAAATTCAGCTGGATGTTCAGGAGAGGATCACAGTTATTTGTATGAACTTTATAACAAATTCCCATCATCCTAGGCAGAAGAAGCATTTTTAGAAGGGCTTGAGACCACCTGAGCAGCAGATACCCCCAACTCCCTGATAGTTTGTGGTTGAGGTGGTTTGGTGCTGCAGGGCAATGTGATGTTGTCTTAGCTCTATTCTGAAAATTATTAAAATGTGAATTATTTTGATTCTGCAAGAATTAAAAAGGAAGAACACTGATAAGAAAAGTTATTAAATACTAAGAGAAAGAGCAGGGAGTTAGAATTTGATGACTCAGTAAAATTGAGGATTATCCCATTCTGAGGAGATCAGTTATTTTCCACTGAGTGATGGCTGCCACGAGAATGGAGAGCAAATTATCTTCTGGATACTGCTTGTTACACCTTGGCATCTCTTGTGTGTATTCACAAGTAAATAATTGCTGTGTTTTTCTGAACTTTGTGTATCCTGATTTGTGGAGTCTCTTGGCACCAGGTAGAAGCTGCTGAACGAAGTGACCTAGAGAAGGAGGATTAAAGTGCTAACAACTGAAAAAAGAAGACTCTGTAAGTATAGGTGAGCTTGAAAATGCCATAGGCAAGATTTTGGTATAAATAAAAGCACAGACTTAGTTAAAATAACAAATGAAAAAAAAAAAAACAAAAACCATCAAAGCAACACAGAAAATCATAAAAACAAAATAAATAAAACAACCTACCAAAAACCCAAATCTACCAACCAACCAGAAACTACCAAAGAAACATCAAAAAAACCCCTTTGGGCATTCTTCTAGGGTGAAATTTGGCCTATAGCTTTTCAGGGGCAATATCAATCTGGTATTGTGTGCTATTTTGTGCTGCTAGATGTCTTTTTTGCCTTCCTTAGTGCCCCAGTCCAACTCATACGTAAGTGTATCAATGCTTGTGCTGGCCTAGCATAGAACAAGGAGTAAATCAGGAAAGCATTAATGCATGTAGGGTTAGAGCTAGAGCAACCACAGAGGACCAGGAGAGGAGGCTACAAGTAATGAAAACAGACCAGATTTTTTTATCTTGACATATGGCTCTCTGGAGCAGCAGCTTTGGGAATTTCTATACACAGAACTGCATCTTTAATTGTAGATATGGACTTCTGGGAGATAAGATTTAATACATTGTTATTATTGTTATTATTCCTCATGGTAGAAGAAGTTTTATGATCTTATTTTTATTATTATCTTATTTAGAAATAAAATTGCACTGTGTAATATGCCTGACTCAACATGTAATTTTGCTTTCTTCTGCAAAGGAGCTAGGTTTGCATATTAGCTCTGTGTTTGAACTATAGGGAGTAATATAGCTGAAAATCTACTAGGTGTAGTAGAAAAAGTGTTAACTCTACTGCGTCATACAGAAAAGACTGGGAACAACATAGCTTCAAGGGTTAGTAAGAGAAGAAAAACAGGATTAAAGAAAAAAAATTCCAAAATAGATATTGAAATCTATTGTGCCGATTGTATTCAGTAATTATATCCAAAAGCATATACCTATGAGGAAGAACCAAATCACCAGACTGGGAGGTAGATACTGATATCTTGAGGAAAACAAAGAAAATAAACTACTATTTTCAGCTTGCTTAAGTACCTTTTGAGTTTTCATGCAATGTTTAAGGCTTGTTACCTTATTATCAAAATGCTCTAAGTAGTTGCAATATATGCTGTAAGTCCCAGCACATATGCATTTTTATTTTCTCTACTGGTACTACTCTTTGGTGAAGTCACGTGGTCATTAACTATGAGTGCAGTCAAAACTGCACGATGCAAGAGACATCAGTTTGCATTTTGTTGGGAATGGTCGGTGCTCTGATGGTTTTAAAAAGTGTGTTAAGTCAGTTTTCTTAGTCAAAGTAAAATCTGTTTGAAAAATGAGCATATTTAACGTTTATTCACCTTTGTAAACAAAATTAAAGTAAAGGAATAATATTTTTGCTTAATCGGTTTGGAAATGGTGCCATTTACTGCAGTGAGATGCACAGATTGGTAATCCCAGATAAGATCTGTGTCAGGTAAACCAGAACTGGAGGAAAAATCTGAGGAAAAATCCTCCACGCACAAAAAAAATCCTCCTGCCCTTGAAAGACGCCTGTAGATAAAAAATAAACAAAAGATCAAAGGGATGAAGCAGAGCAGAAGGCTGAAGAAAGCTCTTAAGGGGAAAAACATTAGAATCCTTACCTGAGAAGACTGGGGTCTGAAAAGCAGGGAGTCATTGTAATGTACTGTAGTTAAATAGACAAAAATTAAAAGGTAAGAAAAAATAATTTCTTACTTTGCACAGGGGCAAAGAGATGTTAGAATAATTTAAAAAAATGCAGAGAAGCTGGCTGACACTAAGTAAGATGCTCCTGGGCATTTGCAGGAGGGGAGCTGTGCACCATTTACATATTTGATGAAGCTTTACCTTTCAGAAGACAATGTTACTTTTAAAAGTTATTAGAGAAATAATTTTAAGGACTAACCATAAATATTGTACCTGTAAAATGACTTTCATTACAGTGATCAAGTCTTGGGACTTTGCCAGAACAAAGTGGCTTTCTGATGAGATGGTTTAAACAAAAAAAATCATTAAATGAGGTTTGAACCCTGAAGAACTTGAAAAAAGTTAATAATATGGAATGTATTTGTCCAAGACAAGTTTTTAATTCTACTGAGGTAATTCCTTCCCCACCCTTTCTTAGGTGTTATGAGCTTTTCTTCTCTTGACTTCTTAATCTATGATTTCTATGTGTTCTTTATTTTAATCATGCTTGCCATGCAAATAGCACCCTGCTATGCAAGTTTATAAGTTTATGAACTGAAACTTTGTGTTTATATGTGCTTTACTGTGCTACCTCTAAAGGCCTAAATAGATGGTCATTGCTATGTGTTTGAGTGGACTCTTGTAAAAAAAAAATCCGCAGTTATTAGGCTGATGACCTGTTGCTGAAAATAATCTCCGTCTTTATAGTTCATGCCAAGAGAATCACTATTCACCTAATGTGGGCCAAATTTACTTCTGCTTTTCTGCTCCTTTGGACCATAACTATCATGTAGTATGTTGTGCTTGTTTTCCAAAATACGTAGCTCAGTTTTCCTTTCTGACTGTGTTTACAATATGGAAGACATCAGATTTAGGCATGAGAAACATTCCATAATGACTGCTGTGTTGATCATGAAGAAGACCTGGCAAAAGAAGGATCCTCTACAAGATTAGTTTCTCACAGATGACTGTGAAAAAAATGTGTGGAATAATAGTGTGTCATTTCTCTTCAGGAGCTCACTGTGGCTTCATGAGTATGATAAAGGCAGGAGTATCCCTCTGTCCTGTACATGTTTGAGCTAAATTCTTCCACAGCCTTGCATGGCCTCAAGATTTAGATGTAGTGTCAGAGAGTTGGTTATCCACGTTTTTAAAATATGTTTTCTCTTTTCCATGGGATGTTATTGCCATGAAGTATGGATTCCTGAAATTGTCTTCACAGAATGCGTTAGGTTGGAAGAGACCACAGTGCTCAAGCAGGGTCATCCCAGAGCACATGGCACAAGATTGCATCCAAATGGTTCTGGAATATCTCCAGTGAGGGAGACTCCACAGCCCCTCTGGACAATCTGTTCCAGTGTGTGGTCACTTGCATAGTAATGAAGTTCTTCCCCATGTTCAGCTGGAACTTCGTGTGCAGCAGTTCCTGTCTGCTTTTCCAGTCCTATAGCTTGGCAGCTCTGAGAAGAGCCTGGCTCCATCCTCTTTTCTGAGTCTTCTGTGCTTGGTCCATAGCCTGTGTATTTGTTAAGATGCTTGGCTGCTTATGTGAATTTAGCATTGTTCTAAGAGCATCTAGATTGTGTGTTCAGTGCTGGAAGCTAAAACTGCCATTTTGGATTACCTTTACCTGATTTTTATAACGATTAACTTATTACCTGTTTGGAGGCTGAGACAATTCCAAATAGCTTTTATTGGCAAGCCTCAGTGAATTTTGTTCTTTAATTTCCTGCTTTTCTTTTCTAATTCAGAATGCATTGCCTCATTTTCGGATATGCTGTCATCCTGGTGGTTAGATTTACGAGTCCTTTCATGGTTTCTGTTTTGTTAAGTGATTTCTTGTTTATATCGCTTGGACTCCTAAGTGGAATGAAGATGGCGTTTAAAGGGCTACAACAGCAATGGAAGTCCCATCTCTCTGAAGACAGAATGCAGTACCCTTGCTGTTGCAGTTAGATGGAATATAGCAGCAGCATTTGGGTCCGTAGCAGCTGCTGACTTCCATTATGTTACAAGAAGCAAGCTATTCTCCTGTTAGAGCACAGCTTCAGTCTGAGAGAGGGTTCACAGCGTGGAGCTGAGAGGTGAGTGAATTATTCAGGGTTGCTCAGCAGGTCAGAGGGTGTGAGAAGAAGCCTGATACTGCTGGGAAGATGAGACTTTGAACAATTTACTTCCCTAGAAGCCACGCTACTCTATTCTTTGATTTTTGATGAGCTTTCATTTCAATAGGGCTAAGATTTAACCCATCATATTTACAAAAGAGGCATTATGATGCAGTTCTGAAGTACCTGTCACCGTGATATTTTGGTTCCCACATAGTTGATTCACTGGGATTTGATCTCTGTTACGAGGGGCAATGACATTATTCATACTTTGCTTGTTCATAAGTGCTGAATTCCCAAAGGATGCTTTCTTCCTTGCTGGTATCACTATACCAGCAAGTTGCAGTTACTGGCTTTCAGAGTATTTGTGAGTTGAATTCTTTTGGCTTGAGCTGGCAGTTTTCTCACGACACCAGAACCTCTAGCTCTGTCAGCAATAGCAGTCTTTTTCAAGAAATAGGTCTTCCTTTCATCGTCTTTGTCCCTGAGAGGGCAACCACAGAGAAAAACTGGAGGTTTCTACTCACGAACTGGAGAAGGTTTTAAGCAATTTGGGGAAGAATGCAGAGAAAGAAACCATTCTGACCTTTCTCTCCACTACTCCTCAGAGTTCAGTTTCTGCTTTTCACTCTTCCCATTCTTTCTCATGGATACCAGGTCTGGAAGGGGGCTGTCTTTTAAGCAGATGGACAGAAAAAAGTTCCTTCAGACAGCTTTTACTCTCAGCTCAGCAAAAATGCGCAAGATTGTGTTGTTAGGAATCTGTAGACTGAAAAAGCATTATTAAAATGAAATGTTATTAAAAGATGTAATGAAAGCAAGTGCAAGCGGTACTCATAAGGTTAAAGTTAAATTTACGGACATGAATGTATCACATCTGTGCATGTAAGTGCAAATGCATGTTGCAATGTAGTGTTAATGTCATTCAAAATTCAGCAATAAAATTAATTGCAAAATTTTATTTTTAACATTTTTCCAATAAGTGTGATCTCTAGAGTATTTGCACTTTCTTAACCACTTGCAAGAACTCATAAATCATAGAATTGTAGAATGCCTGGGTTGGAAGGGACCTTAAGGATTATCTACATCTGATTGCCTGCCATGGGCAGGGACACCTTCCACTAGACAAGGCTGCTCAGAGCTCTAACCAACCTGGTCTTGAACACTTCCAGGGCTTGGGGCATCCATAACTTCTCTGAGCCACCTGTTCCAGTGCCTCACCACCTAACGAACTTCCCGATATCTAATCTAAACCTGCTCTCTTTCAGTTTGAAGACATTACCTCTTGTCCTGTAACTACAGGCCCTTGTAAATAGTCTCTCTTCATCTTTTTTGTAGGCACCCTTCAGGTACTGGAAGGCTGCAATTAGGTCACCTTTAAGCATTTTTTTCCCCAAGCTGAACAAACCAAATTCTCTCAGCCTTTCCTCATAGGAGACGTGCTCCATCCCTCTAGTCAACTTGTGGCCTTCCTTTGGACTTGCTCCGACAGGCTCATGTCCTTCCTGTGCTGGGACCCCAGAGCTGGGTGCAGCACTGCAGGTGGGCTCTCACCAGAGTGGGGCAGAGGGGAGAATCCCCTCCCTCGCCTGCTGCCCACACTGCTCTGGATGCAGCCCAGGACACGATTGGCCCTCTGAGCTGCAAGTTGATACAGTTGACTGTGTTTATAAATGGTGGTGCATTATACCTTGTATGTTATAAGCCATCCTATTTTTAAGTGTATAAGTTATTGGACTTGGTAATTAACTTTATGAATCAAAATGGAGCTGTTTTCTCTAAGATTGTCTGAGAACTGCTGTGTGATTTTTGTTTGGTTTGGGTTTTTATTTTTATCATTCTACTGATTCTGCCAACGTTTCCAGGAAATGATAAAAGAATTGAAACCTATCTTGAATTAAGACTAGAATTCAGCAATACAGTACTGTAGGAATAATCTCTTCTGGGGTCTTCTAACCTGCAAGTCCAATCCTCATCACAACAACAACTGAAAAGCAATCTTTTTTCAGAAGTTCTGTATAGTTTTTAATAATTCTGAAATTTTTTATTATGTTTTTATATGGAGCAGGGGCTGTAGGTGCTGTGCTATCATTTTTAGCTGCAACCTTAGCTCACTAAGAGTTCTCTCCCCGAGGAATTAAATGGACGAAATTTTGAAGATTGCTTTCACCACTGTTACCAAGCTACCTGACTCCTTTACACCTGCTGATTGGAACTGTAAGTGCCAGTATTTCCCCTCTTGGGGTTGCTGTGCAGGTGTTGATTCAGCTCAGTTAGACATTATTGTTTGAAAGATATAACCCAATAGCTTAAAGTCAAGGTATGATTGGGATTTTTTTTTTTTGAAGTTCAGTTACGATTTTACAAGCTCTTTTGCAGGGGCAGAAAATGGAATTATCCAGCTTTGTGGATGCATCATTCATTACCCCTTGTTAATCTCTGGCAAGTAAGGCAGTTATTAGTTTGAAATATACCTTATTGAACCTTGCTCCTTTTTCATGAAGGACTGTGTGATTTCTTAACTCGGCATTACTGGTCAAAGTGTCTGAGAACAGTTTAACCATTGTGCCCCAACTCTAATCAATCCTATGACAACTTTTACTACTTGTCTTGTAAATTTTATCATCTTTTTCACAGGAACTGATATTTATTTGGTATTTATTCAGCACGTAGAATAGTGTATCACAATTTACATGATATTGTGAATGGCGCTAAATCCAAGTGAATAGGAACAATAATCCTAATACACTGTATGTTGAGCCAGAAGAAAAAAAAATGCTTCAGTTTGAGGCACTTGACCTTTTATCTGTAGCATAAGTCAAACCCCAGTGGGTTCAGTCACTCCATTCTTGGACAAGAATTTGCTTGTGGAAGGTGCCAGCTAGATTGTTCTAATTTTTGCAGGTGAACATGTTTGTATAGGTTGTTCTGAATGTTTTCTTAACCCTGTGATCTCCCAGGACCAAAAAGTAAATAGTGAAACCCAAACCTTTTTTGATCTAACAGGAATTTTCCCTTTTATTCCTGAAAAGGAGAAGCTAAGAACTCACATGTTTTTCAAAAATACTTCAATCTTTCTATAAATATTCCTTCAGTATTCTAAACCTTTTGCTCATAAAGCTCCCATTGGCTTATTTCAGACAGTTTGAGATCTAGAAGAGTGAGCCTGATTTCATGAACGCTTAGACATAGGTCATGAATCATGACACAATTTTTTTCCTACACATTTACCTCTGATTCAGCTGCAGAGGGCAGTTCAACACTGTTAAAAAATAGTTAGCAGTTAAACCATTTATAATTTAAGAGCAAAGAGAAATCACATAGAAAATAAAATGCTTTTCATAAGGAAATATGTGAGAAGCTTTGTTTTTGTAGGTGATTCTGTAGTGTTTCCTACGGGTTAATTTTATGTTCTGAGGTGACTAGAGACAAACAGCAAGATTGAAGAGGATCACTGTGAGATTTAAAATGCCACCAAAACTAATTCTTGTCCTTTTTTTTTTTTTTTTTTTTTTGGGAGCAGACCTGAATGCCTTCGAATGGTTCAGGAGCACATCTGAAATGCTTATACCCCAACACACGCAGCATGAGAAACAGGATGAACTGGAAGGTTTGGTCAGTTCCCAGAGCTATGGCATCATCAGCATTGATGAGACTTGGTGGAATGCATCCCATGATGGACTGCTGGGATGGAGTGCTGCAGGCTGGGCAGGTGAGGAGTGGAAGAGGCACTGTGTGCTGGGGAGAAGTTTGGTTGTACAGCCTTTGCCATCCGTGATGGTGTGGGTGGGTAACCTGCTTACATCCATGCTAAAGGTGTTACAAAACACAGTCTGAGCAAATTGTCTCCTTTTTTTAGCCCAGAGCCTTGAAACAGAGGCGGTGGGATTGCAGACACATTGGGTGCTTGCCATAGGAGGACAATATCTTCTGTCATGATCCATGTTTTCAGACTCCACTGCACTGCATATCAGTACCTACACTGGCAGTGTAACAAGGAACAGTGCAGAATTAGTGTGTGTTTCTGTGCTTGAAAAAGGTTTTAGTAGTAAAATAAAGGATTGCTGAGAGTGAGTCCACCCTGAGCAGACTTTCCTTTTGTTCTCTTTAAGACTCCGCATGGTGCTCAGCTGACACCACCTTGTTCTTTACAAGCCTTTTCCAAACCAGATTCTTAACAGAAATCTGTCTTTTGCAAATATAAGGTGTTTTCAGGAAGAAGCATAACTTCGCAATAAAATAATCAAACTATTTGCTAAAGCTAAATTCATAGTTAAATAAATTCAGCAACTGGGGATTCTGTTGTAATGCTTGTTTGCAATTTGCAGTTGACATCAGTAGACATGACAGTTATCTTTAAACTGTAGCTTCATGAGAGCACAAACATAGTTATTTAGAAAGATTACCTGAAACTGAATTGATTCAAAATGTTGTGTATGTTATACCCCTGTGGTCCTCATGGAACTAAAATGAGAAGCTTCTTAAAAACGTCACACTCTTTGGAGCCTCAGCACAGCCTAAATTATGGGTCTGATCTAAAGCTATTTAAGATTAATGTAAGTAGCTTTTTCTGTTTGAAGGTTATGAAGTGGCTTCTTTATCCCCTTGGTATAATTTGAAATAACTCTTTCTTTTGGAAATATCAAAACTGAGTCTGAAGCTTTCAGGCAGTGACCATGCCATAGCTGGGATCATACCAAATTTCATAAAGTGAAGGAACACTGATTTGGATACCAATTTTTATTGTTATGTGTAGAAGAACATTAGTATGTCTTCAACATTACATCTGAGATCCTGAGCTAGCTGATTTAAACGAACTGAAAGCATGCCAGACACCCTTAGTATTTCTAGTAACCAAAGAGTTTATTATTGCAAGCTAAGTGTATTGTTGATAAACTTGACTTTTATATTTGTATTCATCCTAAGTGGAACAAGTCCATTATTGCTTGAATTGTACCAATAGAAGAAAATCACAATACTCTCATGACACGAGAGAGATGGAAATAATTTATCTATAGAAAGTAAGCAAAGCAATTTCTTGGGCAAAGTGACAAAGTAGTATTCTTTGTGTGAGAGAAAATATAAATCATTGAGTACCTGTCTTAAAAAAAGAGCTAGTTAAGATTTCATGTTGCACAATTAAATCAAGGTGCTTTGAAACATGAAACACCTGTTCTTAGATTCTGCTGCGATTTATAGTATCACACAGAGCAGAACAATTTTTCAAAGAATTTCCATATGGACTTACAATGCCTACAAGCTTGGACATAATACAGCCATAATATCTAGTTTTGATGCAAAAATCTCAAGTAATGAAGAATTAGCTAACCTAACACTTGCTTTTGTGTCAAATTACCTTAATTTTAACATGTGCTTTGTCCTAGCAATCCAAGTAATTTTTGGTAGGTTATTTTGATTAGCACATTTTGTCAAAAGTAGGCTTGTGTTAAACCCTGATGTAATAATAATAATAATATAGGTTTCTGTGAGACACAAACTCAGGCTTTCATGCCAAAGTATGTTGAGGAAAATGTAAAATGCTATGATGCACAAAGATTAGCTCTGTGGCAGATGTTCCCCTTGGGTGGAGCCTCCACTTTCTCCATCCTCTGGTTGCCCTGCTTTGAGGACCTGCTGAAGTATCCCATGACTTCTGATTCAGAATTTCCACATGAGAAATCTATTGTACATGACAGAATTTCTTATTCCACATGTTGTCCTTTATACACTGTTCAGCCATGGCAACAATGGCCCCGAACCTGGGAACTGAGAAATGTCATCGGGTGGCCTCCTCAGCTGTGGCTGTTATAGCACAGTGTTCTGGTCTGGTTCTGCATTTCCTGAGTGGAATAGTACTCTTTGCTTGCTCAGTAAAAACTGTCAAGGAAATTTTGTGTCCTATATTTAATCTAGCTGCTTAACAGAGCTTGCTCATCAAAATAAATCCATTTAAAAATTTACATCTTTCACACTTGCGGAAAATCATCACATCTGGCAGTGCTCGGATCAAGGGATGTGGTCTGAAATAAAGAGCACAAAGGGAAGGTGCTTTTTCCTATTAAGGGTTTTGTCGCTAGGGGTAGTATTTAACAGTTCTAGCACTGTGAGTTACTGTCACGTATGAGACTAAAGCTGGAATCAGGTAAGAAATAAAGAGTTCATCCACACTAAATCTTTCCCCTTATTCTGCCCTTACTGCGTCCATGAACAGTTGATAAGGCTTGGGAAGAACAAAGGTGCTGCTCAAGAACAAAGGCTTCTTTTTATTGACTGTTTCTTGGCATCAAGGAAAGCCATATGTTAAGATCACAAAGGAAAAAACTCAGTGATAAAAAGAGATTGGATGTCTTTATATAATGTGGCATAGTTTTGCTGCACAATTGAGCCGTCATCTTAGAGATTTTCTTTTTTTTTTTTTTTTGGCCTTTCAAGATACTGTTAAAATATCGGGATGGGAAAATTGTAATATTGTGGAGTGGCAACACTACTGAACATTTCTCCTTTTAAACTGCTCCATTACCTGTTTTATTAGAACTTTCCTTATAGAAAGTCTTGGGAGACTCTATGTACTATACGTTTCCAGTACCATAAATGACTGTTTATTTGCGTCTTGGATGAAGACTGAAATGAGCATTTATTATTTCAGTCAACTGTGGATATGCATTTCAGTTTTGGAGAATGTATTTAACAGAGCCGACAAGTACTCATGTCCAGTGCTCTGTCACAAGGGTATGGCATACATTGCGTATTAGTCCTTGACATAGTTTTGTTATTGTGTAAATAACCTATGTTTCAAGAGCCTGGAGGATAAATCAGGACTTCAGAGAGTTCAGTAGCTCTAAAAATCTGAAGTACATCATGCATTCTAAATATTTTTCGTACTGTATTTCTTGGAACAGTAAATTAGCCAAAACCTTAATAGACACTCAGATTTTCTGCTCCGCAACACAGCTTAAGCAACATAACAAGGTTTTATGATCATAGTAAGATGAATCTATTGGTTAGCCCATTTAAACCTAAAGGGTTTAAATGAATGGGCTAGATTGTTATTTTTTTAATTTTTTAAATAAACAATTGGATTACAGAGAAGAATTTAAAAAAAAAACCTAAAAAAATCCAACAAACCCCAAAAATACCCCACCCCCCAATAATAAAATGATAAATTAGACAACATAGTTGCATTATAAGTGAAATTGTCTAACAAATTCAGACTTCTTTTAGCAAACTTGCAAGGCTTTCACTTTTCCTTAATAGGTCTCTGTTCTATTTGTCTGAATAATGGTAAATCATAGAATATCACAGTCAAATTACTGCATGGACTATACTTTTTCAGAGATAATGTACTTTTGATCTGCTTGCAGAGTTTTTCTTAATGTCTCTTTTTGAAATCTATAGCTATATAGAATAATATAATATATATTCTATAGTAGAATAACCTTATCACTAAGTTTGACAATAAGGATAAATAACACATTAACATTTTAATAGTATCTGTTAAAACAAAAAAAAAAAAAAACCACCTCCAAACTGTGATAGTAAATGCAGTGCTGTCTGGCTATTATGTTAGATACTTTTGAGAAAAAAAAATCCTCCTGTTTTGGGGATGTAATGACTTTAGGCAAAACACTTAGCAGACCAGGCCAAGTGCTATGCATTGTTTTTACATCAGTCATCTCCACAGGTTGCTGGTCCTGAGGAGTGGGAACATTAGAGACAGCATGTTTGTAGCCTGGGTTTCTCTCTCCACAAGGCAGTTTGGGTAAAGCCTTTGAGCTACCTGTAGCAAGTGTAAGAAAACCTAGGAGGTGAAAATGAACTGCTGAATTTCATTAAGTGAATGATAGTGATGACAACTTGTCACATCAGAAAGTGTTGGGAAAAAGGAGGATTTCAGGCTGAGTAAATGACTACTGGTGAACCACTTCAGTATCCTGGGGGTTGTCTTGGCCTGGGCTCACTTATCAGAGTGAGTGTGAAAAATTGTTGTCGTTGAATATGCTACAAAATAAAATCTGGACCCAAATAATTTGAAGCTGGAGAAAAAATTCTACTTCCCAGTACTGATATAGAGTTTAAGAAAATATCTACCATGCCAGGTTTAGGTAAGGGCAGAATTATCATAAATACATCACTAAAATGTCACATTTTCACAAGCAATATTTCTATGATCACTGAGTAATTTTGTTTTAATATCTACCATATTTCAATTTATAGAGAAAAATATTGTGTACCGGCATGGCAAGAGCTAAAGGAAGATTTGGGCAAATTGACCGGATGTAAATTGTCAGTTTCCAAACATAAATTCTTGTATAGCATAGGTGAATAAACATAGAAAACTCATTATCAGAGGAAGAACAGCTATGTGTAAAACCCATGTACTTCCAGAAGTAGTAAAGTTTGAGCCAGGATTCAAATCCTGAATATAAAAAGAAAAACAAAACCCAAAAAACCTAGGCTGAGAGCAGTGAATGCAGTTTTAAAATTACCCTTAACTAGAATCTGCTACTCAAAAATTTTGATTTAGCAAAAATTTGACAAATTTCCATTTTTCTGTGAATCACCATGGGCCCTTCCATTAACTCATGTGGCCTATTGGAGCCTGAGCAGGATGCAGCACTGAAGAAACATCATCCCTCTTGCTATGATTTCTGAAGGATTCTTTCAAGACTGATAGGTGTTAGCAATTGTTTCTTACCCTATTTCACTACTGAGATTAATTTCTTCTATTAAAGGTACTAACTAATTTTGTCTCATGAGAGTGCAGAGATGCAGGGTAGAATCATGCCCCGTATAAGCACAGCTTTTTCAGTGGGGTAGTGGTGGTGGTTGTTACAGAAAAATGTGTTCTGGCTCATGCTGCATAAAATGTATTTGCACTCTTCATTCTTGGACCAGGTACTGTCAGTGCAACCTGCAGGAGGAAAGAAACAACTAAATAATAATAGTAATAATTGTATTATCAACTATATAGGATCATATAAAATATCATTATAATTATAGTAATTATAATATTTATAGTAATTATAATATTTATAATATTAGTAATTATAAATATAGTAATTATATAATTAAATTATATTAGCAAACAGTGATGCATCTGAATAGTCATCATTAAGGCCCAATTCATCTACAGCATTCAAACACAAAATTCATGTCAGCAGGTAAAAACTTATGCTGTATTATGTTTCTGAATATAAATGATGGCAGAGATGGCATGTAAATGCTGCAGTAAAAAAAAATCCAATGAAAGATCTGCAAATAGTCCAAGTTGATAAATGCTCAGTTTAAGGAAAAAAAAAGATCTTAAAATTGCAGAACTGGTACTAACACACCAAATGGGAGTCCTGTGTGATTAGGAGGAAAGAGAGATAGGAAACACCCAACATAAATAAAAGTAATTTAAATTTAAACTTTATGTACTTAGACGAAGCTGTCTGGGGACTGGAGCATATGCTTTTTCATGATAATCAGAAAATGTAGTCAGCTAATTAACTTTTGTCCTCATGCTATGTTGAAAAAAGTAGAAAACACAATTTTTGTAAGCTCTAGAGTCTGAGAGTCTGAAGTAATTAAAAACCATGTTAGATATCCCCAGCAACCCTTAAAAGTAAAGACATAATATTAAATTCAAGAACTTCAGAACTGAACCTGTTACAGAGCAGCAGCAATGTATTTTAGAGGCTTTCCTGTCAATAAAGAGAATTATTAGGGTTTTTTTTAATGGCCTCTTTCCTAGTAAACTTACTCTAGATGCTGCTGGGTATCTACTTAGCTTGTTTCCTAATCAGAAAAATTCATGCCATACCACGCTCTTCCTAATGTTTGATGGATTCAACATTGTGGAGCTCTGACACATTATCATCCATAGCAATGAACTTTCCAGTTTCAGCTTTCGTATATAGGTTTGTTCAGATGGCAGTCTGTAACTAAATTCTCTTTTTTATTGTCCCTTTTGATTAATTTTAAAGTTATGAATATTGCTCTGTGAGATGTTTACTAAAGGCTCATTTAGATTTTTTACAAATTCAAAAATCTTTGCTTTGGTGGACTTTAGAAGGTTGCATAAAAGATAAAGATTTTCAATTTTTTTTTGTGAGTTTGTCAGATTATTGCTATGAGGTCTTTTTGTTTTTCTTCAGTTTAGTGCTAAATTACTTACCTTGCTACTGGTTAATTTTTTGGTTTTTATCTTTGTTAATCTGCTATTTAAACTCAATTTCCAGGGTGTTTTTTAAGGAGCCTTGACTATTATGTCTAGGGTGTACTCACTAGACTCATGCCCAACACGTTTGTGGATCATTGATGAATCTCTTGGTACCTTTGAATAACAACCTGTAAACCAACATCTGTTTCTCATTGCTGCCCTGTGAACTGGAAGCTGTGAGGATGTGCATTTGGGGCTGGGTTGTAGCTCATTACTGCTTATTAAGAAATGCTAAGAATCAAACTCCTCCAAAGACTTCAGAGAATAATGATATAGCTTTGTTTTCTTTCAGGCTCTGATGAAACAATGGCCATATCTAAGCTTGAGAAAGGTGTTAAAATACCATACAACCTTCAAAAACTTAAACTTAAAGTTATGGATACTAGTAATCCGTGGATTAATTCCAGAATTAGTATCCCAGGTTTGTTATTATTTGGTGTTGCAAAGTTTAGGAGAAATAGAAATGCAACATGTGTTATATTTAATAGAGCCAGTGTACTATGCCCGGATGTGATAGCCACCCGTCTTCTGCTATGGTCATCACAGAAATGGAAAGTTAACAAAACAGTTTTTGTTTTTTTCCTCGTTGCTCTAAAAATGAAGTCTGTTTCAGCAAACTCAAATTTATCTTTTTCAGTGGGTGAGAAGTGGTGATTTTAATTTTTATCTCTATTGGAAAAGTAACAAAATCACTTAGTTTCACTGAATTTCATATATGCAAGTCTTCCAACATAATCTATTCCTGTGAGATTTTGCTCAAAGTAAGTCTACAATCTTTTCACTCTGCAGCTTTGATCACTACTTGAGATTAGAACTGTACCTTTTTCTTGGAAAAAAAATTCTTAAAATTTATTATGTTTTGGTTTAAGTCCAGCAAACTCAGTTTCAGATATGCTGTCCAAGTAATTTTCTTTATTGTATTTTTCTATGTGGTAGATTCCCATATCTTTAAAAATCTTTAAGCCAACTTATTGAGGGTGTGAAATAATATCTTTCTTCTTCTACTGGCAAAGTTTTTGTCACAAAACAGAAGTCAAGACTTTTGTATATTCTTACTTTTTCCATATTTCTTTGCAAATAGCATTTTGTGCTGGAGCAGGCTCCCCAAGGAAGTGGTCACAGCACCAAGCCTGTCTGAGTTCAAGAAGTATTTGGACAATGCTCTCAGGCACATGGTGTAACTTTTGGGGTATCCTTTGTAGGATCAGGGGTTGGACTTGATGATCTCAGGATGCTTTATGATTCTCTGAAATCTTTTTTGTCCTTTTCCTTATCTGCAGAATACGATTCATTGCGTCTATGTAGGATATCGATTGCACATTTGTAGATGACTTATTGATGCATCCTAGGATATTTTTAGAACAATTAGCTTTATACTTCCCTGAATTACACTTTTTGCCATCTTGCTATCAGTAAAGTGTTAAAATTTTGATGCCAAGTATCTGTAGCACTAGGGGGCAATTCTAACACCACCATCAGTGTGCTCTTCCACTTCAAGAAATTTAGAAAATGAGTATGCTTACAGAGCTGTAAAATACTCAGATCTGCTCAATTTCACTTTGCTTTGACCCAAGAAAGCAGATTTTCTGCCAGAGCTCCCAGACTGCAAAGTTAAATTCCAATTAGAAAATATGCTTATGTAGTAATGCAATTATCCTGAATATTTCAAACAGTAAGTTTCAATTTCTTGTGCACAGGAGGGTATTTTCTTGCTCTAGGTGTATTGATTTTTCTCAGTTTTCAGATATATTAATGTTTAACAGGTAATGCTCCTTTGGCACTTCAAAAAGAAGCCTGAACTGTCAGAAATGTCTGTATTGTATGGCCAGTAAATATATCTCAGTTCTTCTCTGAATGACATGAACTCATAAATAACAGTTCTGCTTTAGACACACCCAGTCTTTGGTGGTGTGCTGTGGACATCACAGAACAAACCTGAACACAGAAACTGTCACGTGCTCCAGCAGTCCCATCTTAGTTGATTCCTCGTAGTGCTGCTGATTTTTTTCCAGTTGCCACCTATTTTTAGAGACTTGGTTTTAAGAATATATTCCATAAGTAGTTTATCAACGGTGTGGTGTGAAGCTGGAATGTGGTGCAGCAGTATATGTTTACTTGACTGCAACACAAAAGGATGATTTAAATTATGATCACTGTAAGTAAGGCTACATATTTCATACCAAGAATGATATCCCAAATAACTGCCCACATTTTACAGCATGGTGAAGAAAGGTATTACTTTGCTATTAAGAAAACTTTAAGATCTTTATGAAGCTTTACTCTGTGTGTCTTAAGGATGTGAAAGATAATCCTGTTTAATTAAGGCCTTACCTTAATTCCAGTTGTGTTGGGCTTTGAAAGTATAACAAACTTCAGGAAATGATCAGACTCTTTGGGCACAGAGTCTTCATGTTCAACTTAAGTAAAGATCTTTGTTTCACCTTCAGGCAGGTGCCAACCTTGTGCTTTAGAATAAGACGGGTCAGAATAATTTTCCTGTAATTCTCCAATACCACCTCGTCATTCTCAACTTCCTTGTCTTCTTAAGTTCTGCCAACTTGCTTCCAGTCGTGTGCAAGTAAAACAAGCAGGAATACGGTGGCTTACACAAGGTCCTGGAGGTGGCTGGGAGACTTCCTGGGTGATGGGAAGGCACAAGCAGCCAGGCTGTCCTGGGAGGAGGAGGAGTAGTTGGCCTAAAGGTAGGCCAAGAAGTGCTCTTGGGGGGTCCCATGTTGTTTCAAGAGCTGGAGCTATTAAGAGCTATTAATAAGGAGTCATGGCATTCAATGCTAAGCAATGTGTAAGGTCTAACATGGGGATCCTGAGGTCAGTCAGTAGCCAGATCACCTCTTCAGAGACGCGTCCCAAGTAATTCAGAGTGGAAGGAATCGTTTCGCCCACCAATCAAGCTTAATTAATAGCATGTATGGAATGGGACTTGCTGCTTTCCATAATCCAGAACTAAAACTTGCTGGAGATCCTGCTCTAAAAAAAAAAAAAAAAAAAAGGAGAGAGACTAAAATAAGGAGGTCAGGTCTCTACTGATTTGAATTAAAAATCACTGGAATTAGATCTTAAAATAAAAACACTAAAATAAGGCAGTCAGGTCTCTACTGTTCTTATTTAAAAAAAGAAAAGTAGAAAAACTTTGCTGGCTAAGCAAAGTTATTAATAGAAATAGGAAGGGAAGAAGGCACTTAAGCCCCATTTCTCAGTGGTCTTTAAATATCTAGTTCTCACTAAAATTCTGTGAGTGTTATGCACCAATATAAAATACCAAAGAGGATATGGATAATATTTTTCAAATCAACTAGTTTTTTATGTTCCTTTTTCCTAAGGCTTTCTTTAGAATGTAAATGTTTTTAATTTTATCCTCAGTCTGTAGCACCAAGAAGACTAATATTTTATCATGCTTTTATGTGCTTCTGGACAAACAAAAAACCACTCCAAAATTATGCCCTAACTTTTTTTTTCAGCTAGAAAACCGTAACATGTTGCAGATTTTTTTTCAACTACAGAACATTATTCACACAAATTCAATCTTTTTATAGGAGGATGATAGCAACTAGTACAGGTGAATACCTGTAAATTATTTCTTTTTATCTGTTTTTCTACTTCCTTCATAATGTGACTTATTTTAAAAAATATTTGGGTTTTTGAGAGAGGAAAAAAATGAATTGCACTAATGCATTTTCTCAAAACACAATGAAAATACATTCACATTTGTCTTCTGGAAATAAGTGATGCCAAAACCCTTCCACAGAAGATTAAAGGTATGATTTTGTCTTGAACCTCCATTCTTTGTGGAGTATTCTGGAATCAGAAAAGTAATAATGTAACAGATTGTGAGAGCCTGTAATCAACAGGGCAGAAAGCCACCTGTAATAACGAGATTTAGAGTTGACATAAACATTGTTTTGTCAGATAAACAGAGAACTATCGGAGAGGAAAGTCCAGCTTGATCTCTTTATTATTATTGATCTTTCATTAACACATGGGAAGACTTCTCACAATTTTAAAAGCTGAAAGAAACAGCAAATAATTTTTTGTTGTGCATGAATGGACTGCCTATTATAAGAAAGTTACCTATAACAAATTTCACTAATTCCACCTTACTATTCATTTGAACAGCAAAAGATAATGTGTGGTACAGACTTGGCTAATTGTTGACAGTGCTTTTCTTGATTTTTCACTCTATTCTTGTGTTTCTATATATTTCACACTTGATTGGAGCAAAGGGTGAGATTATGAATCATTAAAAAGTTGCTCTGGATTATCACCTTCCAATAGCAACTTGCTGGAGTTGAACAGGGGAAATAAAAGGATCTATAAGGTGGATTTTATTTATTCGCCTCATAAAACATTATCTATATTTGGATGAACTGGTCAGTTCATAGCAAAATGAGCAATGAATGTAAGAGTTCTTAGTACAAATAAAGCTGAAATTACAGGACCACAGGATTTCCATCCATGCAAATAAATGACATCAATATGTGTAATGTTTAATCACACAGGACATTAAATTGCACAAGATAAAAATTTGAAGATATCAAAAGATCTCTCCTATATTCAGTACTGCTCCCACAAATGGATCATTTCTCTGCATACATAAAATCTTCCATTGCATTTTCTGGCCAGTAGAAGAGCAGGAAAGGGTAGGTTAGTGAAACAAACATCAAGCTGATTGCGGTTCCTATAGGGTATTGAGAAGGGCGTTGAGGAAGTTCTTTTGAATCCTCAGCAATGTCCTAAATCTTTTAATTCCTCTCTCTCCCTCTCTCATATACATCATATTCACTATTCATACCCAGAATTCACTGTCTGATACGACTGAATTTTTAATTAACCTTTTGCCTGTTTTCCATTGCTATTGGTCTTTAGGGAACGCTTCTTGAGGCTTCTTGAAGCTTCTTCTAGTTAGGAGAGAAGACTAGACGTGCACATGTCCAAGTAATAGAGACAAAGCAAAAATACTTATCAAACATATTGGTTAATTTGCTTGATTCTGTGTTTATGCAGGAGAAAAGAATGTCTGGCCCTAAATTCTATGATTACATTTCTATGTAAAGTTGAGTTGTAGTACACATTTAAATAAATGTTGGGTCTATTTTATTCTCCACAGCAAAACTGTTATGGTAGTTATAATTCTTAAAGAGGCATCAGTTTATTGTACTGTGTTTATTCTCTGACAGCAACTAATGACAATGAAGTCATCAAGCCCACATAAAATCCCTCAGGCACAGTCTTTGTCATTTTTTTATTATTTCTTCTAATGCTTTGGAATGAGTGATGAAATGGTTTGAAATAACACAAAAGAGGGCTCTGAATTATCTAAAACTGTCTAATATAGTCATGGCTTAGTATTTAAAATTACCTCTTGAATCACTGGAAGCATTAAATGGGGTGCAAATGCATTTCATGTGCCTATAATTCTCATAAAGAGAATGTTAGAAGTAAAGCAGAGATGGTTTGGTAACTGCTTGGGAGGCTGAAGGATTAAGGAGAAGATAATTTCCTGCATTATTTGTCAAGTATGAAATTGGGGAGAAAATCTTACTCTGTAAGAAGGAATTGCATAGAGTATTTTTAAATAGCAGTAAGAAAATGGTTTTGGAATGAAATGTTGATGCTCCTCAGGAGATTTTTTTAAATGGGAAGAGTGTGTTTTTACGAATCTATTTGCTTTTTGTTCTAAATTGATTTAATTACATCGAGATTTTGCATTCTGTTCCACTGAGTAAATTTCTCAAGGCCTTTAATTGCTGAGTAAAATGACTACTATGTGGCATGAAGAAGCGGGCATGTTAAATTTTCAGACTGTTGATTTGCAAGTAAGATCATGAAAGAAATGCATCTTTTTAGCACCATGCTTTTTAAAATTTGGGTCCCCTCGCTGCACTTTTTAAGTGCATGTTATCAAATCCTTTTTTCCTTGAATATACCCTGCCCTCAAGCAAAAGCAACTGAACCAGCAAACCTCTCAATTACTCAGCCAGTTGCACCCCAGTTTCTTCCACAGATATGCCAAAGTGTCTGCAGCGTGGGTCACAGTTGATACAGGACTGTTGTGTCATGCTGCTTCTCAGTGGGTGGTCGTGATTTTGTTTAAATCTGTAGAAACCACTCAGACTGCCACTCTGCTGAATCCTAAAATCAGAGGAATGCAGGTGGTGTGTGTTCAGGTGGGATGCGTACACCACCAACAACAACAGTAAAAAAAAAGGAAAAACAAGGCTAAACTTCTGAGGGTTCTTTCTTGTACACAGCCCTCATTAATATGTGATGTTTCTTCAAATATAGTATTTAATTTTAGATAATAAAAATAAAGATGAATTTTTTGATCTATTTATTTTGCTAACACTCTCTGAATATTATCATGAATATGTAATTCATACATCACAACAAAATGGGCTGTAACAAAAATAGAAGTCAAGAATTTGCTTGCGTTATCTTGTCAATCTCTCCTTCATCCTGAAGATTAAAAAAAAAAAAGGAAAGCCTTATGATTTTGATCTTGGCATTCTGCTTCCTGTACCTTCCCACATTTTGTTGTTTCTGGAAGGTAATATACTGTATACGCATTAAGAAATGATTCAGGGTGACTCATATCTCCATGTTTTATTGAATGTTTTTTTGTCCAGTCCTATCTAGTATTTTTGCTGGGAAATACATAGTTTTAGTGGGCTTAGTATTACTTTATTATTTTAAATCAGAATTTTTAGACAGTTAGTATTGGTCTCCTAATTCCTAAGCAGTAATTTCTGTTGATGGGAGAATCCATTGAATCCTTGGTTCTAATTTCAGCAACAGTTGTAAAAATGGTGTCATAACAGAGCGCTACAGTAAGGAAGTTGAAGGATGGAAGTTTAAGGTGTGATATGATATAAAAATTGCAATAGCACCTTTCATACATGTCACAGTATGGTGTTTCTTTCCCTTTTTCTGTGCTATGACCTCTAAAAACAGTGACATTTGGCACTGAGCACCACAGATTAGGAAATGGCATGGTTCACTGGGGGCTTTTGTGGTTTTTTTTTTCTTAATTTTTATTGTAGTAATTTACTTTTGCTGGCCTATAAAACTTGCACCTGTACAAATAACAGAGGCAAAACAAAAGTACGTATTTGCATTGTGACAAACTCTGGGGACCTCCCTTACCAAAGAAGTGATAAGAGATTGGGTCTTTTCGGATGGCAAAGCAATCTGTTGAGAAAATTGTGTGACAATATTTACACTGACAACTTGCTTCCTGAAGAGCCATGGGACTGCAAAATCCCTCATGTACTCAGGTGTCATGTATTTCCCAGCTTAACAACATGATTTCCTGGATTTAAAAATGACTGCTGACAGATATGTGGAGAAATTTGCTTTGGCGAGGCACAGCAGTCACCAATTTATTTCCTAATGGAGCTAATAAATGTAAATATATTTTATGGTGAGAAAAAGAACCCTATAGTTTAAAAATTACCTGAAACTACTTGATTCGTAACTGAGGCAAGAAACAGTTTTGCAATGTATATAGCACAACTATTTTGAATTCTTCTGAATTATTTTCAGACATTTCAGAAAATATGAACTATTACAAAAGAAGGTTGGGATGTTTTTAAAATGAGATGTTATCTTCCAGCTAGCACGACACAGTACAGAGAAGGGAATTTTAAGGAACTGATAGGAAATTTTATCTTTTTTTCTTTAATTTTATTTTTCTGCCTGCTGTTCTAATTAGTTTACCACTGCAGGCCCCTTAAGATGGTCTGTCTTCAGTAGGAGTTCATATCAAATTTGATGTTTAAAAAAATTACTTAGAAGTTGCAGTTTTTATAAGCCATTAATGGAACTGTAAACACGGATATGTGAATCCGTGGAAATATGGACAAGTACCCCAGGATGAAATAGCAAAGTGTGATCATATGAAGGATCGTATGTATATTGTTTTTGCATTTTTGTCAGATAATATTTCCAGGTACTGGTCCTTGTCACCACCTATATAAGGTCTGCACAATGTTGTCAGTTATGCCTTATTTTCTTAGTGTAGAATAATCTTAATTTGTCATCTAGCAGTGCTGTTCAGGAAAACTTTCCAAGTAACAAATATTTAAATGACTTCATAACTTACTTTTTTATTTTAAATACTAAGCTTATTTACCACACTTCTCAAGCTATTGGATTCAATGTTTTTAAGGTTTATAAAACCCTTGGAGAATTCTAAGACTGCGCATTCTTCATGAAAATGTATGCTGTTAACTTTATTACTGCTTAATTAAATGATGATTTGTTAATCGAAGAAAATTATTAATGCTTTCTCAGAGGACTGAAAAAGTGCTCTATCCACTTATTCTGAATTTAGTCACTATAGATGATATCAGAATAAAAACCAGCACTCCTAAATGGATTTTTATTGCTTGGGCAAAATTGAAAAGCTGTAATTATACTTTTTGATTATTAACACAATATACATATGTGAATTTTAAGTTGATAAAAACCTTTGTAAACATTGGATGTCTTATCCTGCAGCCTTACCAGAACCATGCCCAAAAAAGGAAGGGGAAAATGTTTTTTTTAAATAACATAAAACATCTTTCCCTTTACTCCTGCTTACATTTAAGCTCAGGGTGGTGACACCTCAGATCCATACAGTCCAAGGATGTTCTGGTAGCATCCTAAGATTCCCAATGTTGCGTTTGTTGGTGAAAAGCTGCCTTCCCTCTGGAGGAGAACTTACTTTGGGAACAGAGCAGTTTTAATAGCATTTTGGTTTTGAAAGTTCCATTTCCACTGTGGAGATCTTTTTGAGTTGTAAGGGACAGCTGGCCACCATGGAATGATTGTGTGAAGTCTCATGACGTTCCCCCGCTCTGGTGCTGCCCACTGACCTGCACACATTTGCTGTCTGTCTGTCCATCCTCCTGTGCCCCACAGGCAGGAAGTTGCCTTGTCAAGGAACAGACACAAGCATACACCAAGCCTGCTGAGGTCTGGGATGCCGTGGTGGAAGGTCTTAAAGGTGGGCCAGAGGAGCCTCTAGCCTGTTTTTTTAGTATGGCTTACGGGTGGTATTTGGTGCAGCATTTCTTAATTTCGTCTTTGCTGGGCCACTGAGGAGTCTTCCCAGCGAGACTCAATCTTACCTATAGAGTATGGCAGTTGGAGGCAAATATGACATGTATTGTGGACAATGCATTGTGGTGCTGGCTTACCTTCCACGGCTTAAATACTTAGCCTAGTATTTTAGTATGAACACAGCCTAATTGAGGGTATACCCCCAAACCCCTAAGCGTTGTCAAGACCTGTTTACCTCACTGTGCACATGAACATATACCTATTTCAGTTTCAGATAAAAAAAACAAAATTGACATCAGCAAAATGTTAATGTCTTTTGTTGAGCGTGCTAAAGAATCTCTGTAAAACTCAAGAATTGGAAGAAACCATTGGAGAGGTCTAAGAATTTGTTTTTAATTAAATTTAGTCATAGTTTTTAGTATGTGAGAATGAACTGGTCAGCCTTTAGATACCAATGCTTGTTTTGTATCTTGATTTCTCCCTTTTATCTACTCCTATCCAAAATATTATTCTCTAATTTTCTTTAGACTGTAGCTTTTTCTTTTTGAGATACTTTTTGGTAAACCATTTTGTAAAATATGCTGTGTTTGTGAGATGAAAATATTGGAAGTGAATTTTTTAATTTTGGTTAAAGGCATGACTTTGATTTTTGCTATAAGATTCATATTTTCCAGTTCAAAACAGAAAGCTTTTCAAAGTATCGATAGCACCAAAAAAAGGTTCCGCTCAGTTTACCTCAGCTAGAAATGTTGGTCAATACTATCATGACTATGATTTAAAAAGTATTTGACATTTCCTTTACAGCTGTGTCATACTTTTAGCTGTTACAGATCCAGCAGACAAAGTCTGCAAATGTACACTGAGACTTAGTTCTGACTACCTCAAAATCTTCATTCTAAGAATGATTTTGCAATGTTTTTTTAATGTGAGTTAATACATACAACTGCATAGAAAATAAAGTTCAATATACATGCTAAAAATATAAGAGCTATTTTAAGATGAGGTTCGATGTGATAAGTCAGGGAGAAGAAGGGAAAAAGTGATGTTAATATGAACACCTCATGGCTAAAAAGGATAATATTATGAATAAATATTATGAAATATTTATGATTCAAAAATCATGGGAACTTTCAAATGCAGAACAAATCTAAAAAAGCTCCCAGCTCTCGATTTATGAAAGCTCTGTGGGATTGGAATTTAAAGGTAGTGAAAGCATATTAAGGATCAGTGTTCCCTTCCTGCAACTTTTAAATATGCTTACTTGAGGACTGCCTCCATCGTTCAGTTTATGTGTGCAACACAGCATTTATTTTTTTTCCCCCAGATCATCACTGAAATGGGGAATCTAATTTCACTGGAAGATGTTCTGAGACGTCCGTGCAATACTATGAAATGGATATATATGTTATCACGGAGCTTCCACCATGTCTCCAGGGCAGACTTCTGACCTGCACTGTGTATCCCTTGTCTGCATTACAGGTTTCTATTGCATATTTTACTCTTGTTTCATGTTTGGAATTCCTTGGAATCTGCACACTTGATCACAGAAGACACTGCCTTAAATGTGGTGAGTGTCCATGAATTCAAGTAGATAATGGTGAAGGAGATTAAAATTGGAAGTTAATTTAATTCAATACAACAGCACACTATACAGACTGTCATATTTCTCTGTTACTGTTGCAATATTTTACTGAAGCTGAACCATGTGCATTTGAGACACAGATTTATGTCAATTAAAATGTATTCCAAAACAGGTGCAAGAAACACCAAGGGAAGATTTAATAAATGTGCAAGGGTCTAGGTGTTCCTGTTGGGTTTCTCTCCCTTTCTTGCTCTCTTTCCCTCTCTCTTTTTTTCTCTTTCTCTTCCTTCCTTCCTGTCTTTCTTTCTTTTCTTTCTTTCTTTCTCTTTCTTTCGTTCCCATTCTCTTGCTCTCACTCTTCTCTAGAGCTGTGCTGATTGCTTAATTTTAATATCAAGTGGAAACTCAAGGAACTGGAAATGGAAGTTGGTGAATAAACTCTTAAATATTTCTATACTTTTATTCCTTGGAGATAAAGCTAGCAATCAAAACTAGCTAAAAGGTTTTCAACACAGTGAGAATGTCAGGGGCTCTAAAATGAGTCTGCAGATGTAGAGGGTATTATGACTGCAGCGGCCAACCAATTACTTTTGAAACATTATTTCTTTGGGTGAATTGCCCTGAGACTTGTGTTTTAATTGTGATTAAGTCTTTACCTTGAAATTGTTCAGCTAAAATATTAGTGATATGGCAGCATTTATGTGTAATACAGCAATAACTGGGTTCAGCTGTAGTGGTGGGCTATTGTATTGAATGAGTTCCGCAGTAATAGCTGCTGTTACGTCTTGACAAGCATTACTTGAACGATTTTTTTATCAAAGACATTTGAAACTTTTCTTTCTGGCTTGATGTCTTCCACCCTTTTGCAAAGCTTTCATGTTTTATGTGTGACTAAATGTACCTGACTAAAAACAGAAGCCTTGACATTCTCTTAACAATCAGTTATAGCCATTTATTAGGTGGAGTTGCAAGTAGAAAAGGGTAATAAGATCAATAAAAGTGCAAAGTGAGTTTATTTCTTAACAACCATACACCTTTCTGAAAAGAAGAGTTGTGTCAACAGCCACTGCTATTAGTCATGTGCTCAGCTCAACAATGTTCTCAGTTGTGCCTTGAACAGTGCTTGCTTTTTAGCAGCAAACGGGGCAGTTCTTCAGCAAGAGAATGTGTCTAAGTCGTTCAAAAGACCTATTATCTCTGTAACAGCATGTCTGGATAAGACCTGCTAATAATTGTGCCTATCCTGTTTGTGTTTTTCCGATTTTCACAATGTTAAGAGGAAGGAAACAAATCCATGGTTTTCACTTCAAGCTAAAATGTTCAAGGATGATTGAATAGCACTTCTCTCTGTCAATGTGGTTTTCTCCCTCAATATGTAATTGAATGGGCAGGTATGAAAGCAGCATAGATACAACAAAAAGCTCTGGTTTAAAAGAGGATCAACTTTAAAATTATATCAACTTTAAAATTATATCTTAATTTCAGCAATGGTCTAGGCGATGAGGCCTTATCTGGGCATGTTTGTGGAAGTCACTTTGAAGGCTCTGGTGTCTCGTCTGTGTTTCTTTTATTATCCAAGCTAGGATGGTTACAGTTAGCTTGGAATTGCATGTAATATAGATTTGCATGTTTGGAACACACCCCAGATGCTAACTTTGACTTTTGGTATTCAGTTTTCAGCATCTGAGAAACAGACAAACTACTCAGAAATTCTATTTTTCTCAAACAAACAAGAATTCAAAGTACTCAAACCAGATGCCTTTTTTAAAAACAATGTCCTATTAGGTGATGATCTTTTACATTTTATTTGGAGTAGGTTTTTTTTGCTTATGGCACAGACTGCACTAATGTTTTTCAGTGCTGACACTTGTACTGCTGGGTATTATAAATATTTACAGGGCTACAAGTGATGAGAAAATATAGAGATTAAAAAAAAAATTATTTCTGCATATCACAGCTAGGAAGGTATCTTTGAAAACTTAACAAGTGTGCATTTTTCACCTTATGGAGCTTTTTATAGGTTCCAGCACAATAAATGAGCAAGGTCATGAAGTCACAATAAAATTTTAGATAACAAGCATGAGAGTTTGGATACAATAGACATATTTTGAAAGATAAAATTTTCACATATAACAATATTCGATAGTTTCTTGACTATTATAAAATTTGTTAAGTACTAGGCTAAGTCATTAGCAATAACTTTAAATATCACAGTGTTTATCACCAGCTGCCTATTAAAGAATACTGCAACTAATACAGCTCTTTCACAACTGACTACTTTAGAAACTTGTCTTTGATTTTGCATAGTAATACAACCTGTATTACTTTTCTTCCCCATATTTGTCATACAGGTTCTTAACCAAAACTGACGTAATTTTCATAGGTTCAGATTCTTCCCAGTTGGTGGAACTTTTGCAGTGCCTATTCAAACTGAGACAATTATCTCTGCTAGTAATGTATTTTCAGACTGCAGTTAAACATCTACCTAAATATCAATACTATCATGTGATTAAAAATTCAATAATGCAGAGATCCCTTTAAAATTCTTGTGATTAGCTCTTAATTATGCAGATGTAATAAAAGACTTAAGGCAGATGATATCATTATTTGTTTCAATAGAACTTACGATTGATGGTTGCAGAACTCTGTTGCTATAGTTACCATTAAATGAGACTGAAAGCAACCTGTCTGTAGTAATTCTGCACTTAAAAACCAACACTGAATTTCGAAGTTATGCCATCTTAGAGAAAGATACCAAGTCTTTAGTCCCTAAGTGTTTAAGAAATTGAACAATTCTTGAGGAACAATTATTGAGTGTAAAGATATTCTTATGGCCTTAACAAAAAGGAAGAGTAATACTTTGTCCACTGCCTTCCCAATTTGAGCAAGTGGTTACTGAGGTTCAGACTTCTAATTATGCTTCAAAACTGGAGTTAAATTCAGGTTCACTTTGATCCCATTTAAATCCTATCATTATGCCTTGGCTTCAGAAGTACTATAGACTGACTGGGCAAGACTTCCAACTGTGTTTAAAAATGACATTTAGTAGTGCTGGCCAAAAATCTCAGTTTCTGTCTCCTTAGAACTTGATAGTCTCGCGTTTTGATGTGACAAATGCTATGCTTTTTGTCCCTAAATGATCTGAAGAGCATCTAGATGTGTTATCAATAGACTACAACACAGCTGAGCCCAAAGCTCTGAAATATAAGGGATTCTGTACAATGTTGCAGCCTTCCAGTATATTTTGTGACCAGGAGAGAATGTTGACATGGTGAGTAAAATGCTGAAAATTAATAAGCTCTAACAAGCCTCATTATGGGTTTTTGGTTTTGATTTTTTTATTTAAGTACCATTGACAAGGATAAATAGTGTCATTGGGAATGAGTTGGTTGTATGCCATTAAAAATAGTCATATGCCTTTCTTTTCTTTCCTTTTCCATAGCACAATTTTAAGTTTTCTTCCCTCCTTTCAGAGGAGGACATCAGCATCCTGCTTTCATTCTCCTCACTTTCCAGCCCCCTAGCATACACCCTTGTATGATAGTCACATTTTTCTCGTTCTTTTCTCCATTTACCCAGTGCCCTCCTGCATTCACCTTGCCAAGAGTGATGTTCACTGTCTTGCTTTGCTTCTCTTTCTTCAGCAGTTATTACCGATGGCATGTCTAGAGCAGGCACAATGGAAGAGACAGCCTGGGGAAGGACTGAAAGAGTTATCTGGCTCTCACAAGTGGTGGACTATTGAAAGAGTCATCTGAAGTTTTTTTACAATCAGAATACTGAGAAAAAAATACAGCTTTCATTAAGTTTGACTGTGTTCCAGGAAAGTTCAAAATTGGGGTAAAACAGCTGTATCTACAAAATACCAGCCTCTATTAATGACTTATGATGAATGTTTCAACATTTTGGCTCTGAAGCACAAAAAGAGGCCAGGCACTTTTGATTGAAAGCACTGGAATATTTCAAGCAATATATTTTTCAAGCACTGGCTTCTTGCTGATATATTTTAATGGAAAAAAGATTTATGCAAAAGTCATGATATTCTTTCAGGAAAAAATATCTGACTGTAAATGCTGCTGTCAGGCTGCTCAAATACTTAGAAAACCTGCTGAAGTAGGGCAATTACAATGAAAAGTAGCCAAGTACAACTTGTGCAGATCAAGATTATAGAAATTCTTAGTTTATTTAGTTAATTTTTGCACAGAGTTGTAGATTCTAGGAAAAAGTGGCTACATAAGTAAGAAGAAAAAGAAACTGCAGAACAACAAACAAGTGATTTTGAATATTCACATTTATTGTGAGAACAGCTAAGTTGCTATACAAAACAAAAGAAGGAAGAGAAGTCAGGTAAATGCTAATTAATTTTATAGGCTTTTTTATCACCCAGAAGTGCTCTGAGGAACATTAAGTTGGTTGAGACTGATGATTGTTTTTTTAATGACATTTCACAAAATACAAAAAGGATAATCACGTCGGTTTTTATAACTAAAAGAGCTAAACACAAAGTATTTTAAAAAAGTTACTGAAGTGTGATGGCTGGGTTTAAAAATCAAACTATGTACTAAAAATGTGAAAAAAATGAAAAAGAAAGAAAGTGATATTATTTGCTCTATTAAAAGTGAAAAATGAAAGGAAGATAATTAAAAAGCTAGAATGATGGAAGATAATAGGAGTAACAAAGAAAGTTAAATGTTACCCTGTTCCTTGATCTGGAAACCTCTCCAGCTTTACAGATTAAAATTGATTTGTGATACTGAAGCAGTGCAGTCTTGTATCACTTTGTTTTTCTCTGCCATTATCTGATGCTGTTTATTTGTCAGATTTCTGTTGTGCATTATTTTTTCTTTCATATTTTTTTTCTGATTTCTGCTTATGGTTTCCTTATACACAGAAATATGATTTTATATATATTTCTAGATATATTTCTGTTGTTATATGTATTTATGTAAATATTTTCTAACTACACAGTATTTCTATACATACTCTTTATACAGACCACATATATTTTTCCATATACAATTTCTCTGTAATTGTAGATGTTAATGTATTATTATATATGGAAATTAAGTGTAATTGTGTATATAGATATAATTCTCCTATATATGTTACATACACAGATACTTCAGCTGTAATTTGCAGTCATTTATTCAATTATATTTTACCCTAATCTGGTTCTCTTGTCCTTGTTCTGGGACCTTTCCTGGGCCACCATTTCCAATGAGTTACAATAAAATTGATAGTTAGCTAGATTGTTGTAGCATTTTCTTAGCCAAACAGACATTGTGATGTTTCCGTAGATACCAAGTATGTAATGGTTGTTGTTATAAGCAGATTGAAGTTTGTTAGGTGCATTTGCACAATGTTGATTTATTTGCTTCTCTCTATTATTTGTAACTCCTGGGTCAAGAGATGGGAAATGTGTTTCGTTGGAAAACTGCTAAGTAATTTCTTTAATTCTGGACAGGAGAGTGCCGAATTGACACAGGTATTTTAAGAATGTCTGGATTTATATGCAGTAACAATTTTTTTGTTACTCTACAAATTTAGTGGTCCCTAGGACATATTTGAGAAGAATGAGGTTTCAAGGCTGGGATACAGTGTGAACTCAGAAGTGACAGACGAATAATTTATTTATGGACTAATTGGAGTCAGAAGCCAGGGGCCCTGCTGCGGAAGGGCAGCGTGAGGAAAAGCAGGCACTAATGGCCTTTGCCACCTGCTCTGCAGAGTGCGTTCTGTGGCTGTCAATCAGCTCTCCACGTGGACTAGTCCAGATAAAGTCACCCGACTAAATTTCATCTGGTGGTTTTAGAAAACCTTCTGTGAGCTTCTGCTCTTGAATGTCAGAAATAAAAACAGGACTCAGGATATAAGCAGAAAGCAAACTGTATCCCTTGGTTTTCTAGCTGCTTCTTCCATTGATCTTTTGGGGAAACCTTAAGTTAACTAATATTTTTAGAAGTCCTAACTCCTATGAAAGAAGAAGAGAATTAGGATTGTTTTTGTTACAGAAACAATTAAAGTTTCTACGCACAAAACTTGCTTGTGGTTTAGCCATGTTATTGATTAATAACAAAATCCCCACCCAGAGAAATAAACTCAGATTGTTAATAGAAATGGCAATATTTCACCTTTGAAAAAGCCTTCACATGTCACACTTTTAAAGGTGAAAAACATTTGAAAATAATAAAAGACCAATCCTTGCTATTGTACAGTTATTCTATTTACTTTAAAATAGACACATTAGAAATGTAATTTTCCCTTACAAGCCTGATCTGAAATTGAGGAGGTTTATTCAAAGAGTTACCCATTCTGTGAAGTGCTTTTGTCCTTGAATGTGGCATGGTTTAATAACAGCCTTGCCCCAATGGGTCTCTTTGATCTTTATTCTATTCATGGTAAAACTGTGTACTCAATATATTGATTTTTTATTTGAAAAATTAAAGCCGTTGCTCACGTTGGATTTTGAGTTGGCTCTTCTAGCCTGTGCTTTAACTACTAGTAAAGGGACCTTGACAAAATTTTTGTAATTCATATATACCTCAATGCACACAATTTACATGGATGTATTTTGGAATACAGTCTTACAGCTCCCAGTTAGAAGCACTAGGCAGTGTATTTGTTGTAGGCAATGTGGTTCCCTTGATTTTGAGGGAAGCTCACTGGAAAAGAAAAGCACACCAGCTGTCTATGAAATGTTCATTACCATACAAACCTTGAATTGACTCTATTTTTATTGCTCATGAAAGGCTGAACCACACAAATAAACAATGAAAACTACCATGATTTTTAATAGTTTCACTTACTTCTAGAAACCAGGTTGGACCCACAGGGACAGTGTCCACCCATCTTCTATTTCTTATTAGTCCTATTTCTGTTTTACTCATTATCATATTCCATTTAAAAAATGGTATATTTCAGTTGTCATTTAGTAATGTGCCAGCATCTGGCACGAGGCCTTTTGTTTAATTATTCTTTTTCCTTTATCAGCAAGGGAATGTAAAATGAAGTGCCTTGTTTTGATAGTGCTTCATTATTTACTGTTTCCTTTGGCAGATGTGATTTATGTATCTTTACCCTGCATAGCATGTGAGGTGGCAATTAAAGGGAATGAGCCTTGCACTTGGAATATGGTCTGTACCATCTCAGCTGTAGAAGGGGAATTCATTCTGTTGTCTTGGCCCTATCCTTGAGAAATTCTATCTTTTCTGCTTGAAAGGACTGTCAACGTATGAAGAGTGGAGTTATTACTCATAGCTTCATGAGATTTTTAGCATATTTTTTTTTCTCCTTCTGCTCAGGATTATGAAAAAGTAAGCCTTTGATGATATTTTCTGGTATATACGTAATCAATATTCTGAAATGAAGAACAAAAAATATCAATTAATTTTTTTTTTTTACAGTGTAAAAAACTTTTTTACCTTAGCTTGGAAAATCACTACGGAGAACTTACACATGTGAAATACTTGAGAACAAATCCAGCCATATATATGTTTACATTGCAAATTTACTTTGAGTAAGGCATATATTCACCTTCTGAAGGTCAAAGGGGGCAGGATGGAGCTATCCATGTTATTGCAGATGTGCATTCAATCTGTATGAAATACAGATATGTATTTCTTGCTGCTTGAGAAGTCCTTAGGTATTAAAAACCAGACCTAACAGAAGTTGGATTGCTACAGTTGTCTAGGTGCAGCATTTCGTGTATTGCCTCTTGCTCCCTTGGGTTTTTCTGGTTTAGGCTCCTCTTTGGATGATACAGCCCAAATGACCAGGGGGATACCAGCAAGCAGAAATGTGGCTTGGTGCTCCAGGTTTCACCTCTAAAATGTTCTGGTTTTTAATGTGACAGGGTATTTCAGAGAAGGTGCTTCCAGAGGGCAGAAGTTATGAACTTTGCCTGAAAAGTGCCCACACAGGTTGGAACTGTGGGAAAAAAAAAAAAAGTAATCTGCAAATATAGGTGGTTTTGAACAATTATTAACTTTATTAGTGTCCTGATGGTTGTGTATTTACTGATAATCTATATTTGTGATTATAAAAGACAACTGAAATAATTGTAAAATCACATCTGTTTTGCAGCATGTCCTGGTAGGTTTTTTCAGCTCTTTGTGCACTTGTCGTATCATAGACAACTTATGTGTGTAATTTAATTCCATTTCAAATAGTAGAAGTTACATTTGGGGTTATAGTTATTTCTTTTATATGAATTTGGATGTTCTGTAGTAAAGAGAATAAGGAAAAACTTAATTTTTCCAGCAAATGTATAAATTAATGTACTTTATAAAAGCCTGACAATTCTTTCTACCCCAAACTTTTCAGTTTTGCTCTCTATATAACCTGATTTTTGGGGGGATTTTTTTCCTCCCATTGGCTATATCAATACAAGTAACATCTAGTTTAAAGAAGATATAAAGTACTGTGTACCAAACTATGTTATGTGTTTAAGCAGCTTTAGGTGCCCAGATTGCTTCTGTCAGATTCACAGATTTCAAACTTTGATTTAAAGTATATTTTCTGCAGTTTTGACCTTGAGCAGTAGTGAAAATAAATTCAATGTAAACAGAAATCTTCTCTAGATGGATTATGCAGAATTGCCAAAGGGATGTGGCTGCAAAAGGCAACATTCCTGCAGGTAATTTTTGAGAGATGTGTAGAGCATAAAATATTTGCTGCATCATTTATTTTTAACAACAGAATCAAAGAATGTAGGACTGGATAGGCCTTTTAACCTACAGAGTCCTGTCCCTTTTTCTGCTGCAAATGTATTAGAAATGTATTATAAATTAGTTGGCTGTATTTTTGAGACCCGAGATTTTGAGTCAGAGCACACTTTCCTTTGGTTACAGGTAAGCAGCTTGGTGACATTTCAGAGATGCAATACTCTAATGAAACACCCTGGAAAGAGATGAGTAGACTTGTACAGCAACCCCTCCTTCCCCCAAGCACATGAGAAATTGCACACTACTTTGGAGAGTTAAGTGTGCTTCAGTGCATGGGAAACAGCATGAAGTAGGCTGGATCCCACCACATTATATATGCAGCATTTCAGTTTGGAAAACAAGATACATAAAAATACTGTAGAAAACCTTTATTTTCTCTGATAACTGAAAGGTAAGTTTTTGAACTTAAGGCTGAACTTTCCTAACACATGTGAGTGACAAAATGCTGGCCTCTGTGTAATAGTGTACTGAATTAAAATGCAATGAATTTCGTTATCCCCAAAACATCTTGCTAGCAGGGGTTAAGCCTGGCAGTAAGTTCAAGAGTTTATGGAACAAACTTTCCTGGCAGTGCTTTAGAGACCTGTGCCAGAAAAGTGTGATGAAGTAGAATATCAAACTTAAGTGACATATCGCTGTTTTATTATGTTTATGCTTATGTCTACTTTCACTGAACGATTCTCCAGAACCTGATGTTCACCCCACATTCCCATAGAAGCACCATTGCTACATATTAGCTAGCCTGTATCTGGAATAGGTGGGGGTCTTTTTTGGAGCTGCCTTTTACCATACTTCATGAAGAAAAGTGTACCTAACATCAAAGTCTTCTGTGGAATGAAGTTTTCTGTCAACTTCGCTTTTGTAATCAATGTTTCACATGCCACTAATTGGTATCAATAACTACTATAATAACCTAAGACAGCCTGCTAATGTTGCTACAACGATACACAGCAGAGTCTCATGAGAAGGAGCAACTTCAGATCTGCCATTTCTTGTGATACTGTAGAAATTGAGTAGTGGAAATCTTTTTTTTTTACTATTTTAATATTGAAGAATGGAAAGAATGACACCTGTTTAACTGTGAATTATCATAATTCTAGAAATCTTTTGTCATGGATTAAAATTTCCAGGAAAAACTGAATCTTCAAAGCTTTCTGTCCTGGAGGTTTATTATGCTTTTTAAGGGGAAGATAAAAAACAATTTGTGGAGCAGAAAAAGTTAAGACTGCTTACATATGCACATAGTTGTACTAAGACTCAAATTGCATTCTGTACTTTCAAGGTTATTTGGACTTCAGGTTATTATGTTCAGTTTAGCTGTTACTGGTAGAACAATTATATTTTAGGCTTGGTGTTTATACTTGCTTTTAAAGGATTAAATTAAAGCTGCAGTTAAAGGGATGAAAGTCACCTGGCTTTTTTCCCCCCACATTTAATTAATTAAAATTGAACTTTGAGGTTAAAACTTTTTAATGAAATGTAAAATGTAAAATTATGCTACCCTGGAAAAACAAATGTGCTGTGCCAAGAAGTCCATTAGTCGAGTTTCTTATTTTGTCCTGAAATCCTTGGTGTTCAAAGGACATTCAGAGAGAATGACTGGACAGAGGACTTTGACTTAGGATACAGTAGGAACTGTAGTTTCAAGCTATCATCTGGTAGTCTTATTCTGTTTTCAGCTAATTTGATTACATTTCCTTCAGTGTTTTTAAGGGATATTAAAGATGAGGTGAAGAAACAAACAAAGACACAAACTTGAGTCTTTAGGAAACAATAGAGTATCTCAGTTTTTGTTTTGATCTATGCCATTCTTCTTTCAAGATGGTCACACATCCAGTGCTCTGAGATTCAGTATATCAGAATGCATAGCATCATTAATGTGCAATAAATCTTAGTACACAGCACTGAGAAAAAGAGACACAATTTCCTCAGGCTAAGAATTTAAAATTTGAACTGCATGTTTTCTCAGAGTGCTGGATTTTAAAACTGTTTCTTCTTCCTCTGCAGCTTCTGAAGAATTTTTCCAGACAAAGGATATAATGTAGTAAGGTGACATTTCCAGTGCCCAGGATACTGGAGCAACTTTGATAAGCCAGTTTAAAATATTGCTCTACATCCATATAACTTTTAATCGTCTCCTTCACAATGTGTGATACTTCATTGACATTCATTGCAAAACCATTTTTATTTTATATATTATAGATTTTTCTTTTAAAAGTTAAATGAAATTAAATTTATTGTACTTTTAACCATGTTGTTGAATTAAATATTTTTGGAATGGTTAAAAATACCAGGTGTTGTTTTTCTACCTAATCAGCTAATAATGCACATCTTTAAATTTAACCTCTTGTATATTCATATCTTAAAAAACTTGAACCAAACTAGCTCAGTCTTTATCTCTGGTACAAAGTGCTGTTCTTTCTTTTCATAATGCCATTTATCATTCTTTTTGCCTGACTGGTGTGTGAGCCATCTGAAATCATACTTCTTATTGTATGGCTATTAATACTTCTTAAAACCTTTTTTCCAAGGACCCTGTCAAAAGGAATTTCAAGGTCCCAAGGGATTATATCTGCTGTTTCCTTTTGTGCATCTTGTCTTAGAGTTCTGCAAAAAGAATACCTGTATTTATAGAATGCCTGCTCAATGACACTGTTTTATGTCCATCACCTGATATTTTCATATTTTGCTGTGTGACTCTTGTTCACTTAGTATGAAGTAAGTAACTTTTTCTAAGTTTGAAACTCTTTAAATTCCTGTTAGATCATTTTGCAAGTACTGGGAGAAAATACACTGCACATTTGTCTGGAATTAGGGATGTGACATCACACTGATTCTGCTTCATTCACTTGCTGATTCACTGCTGTTAAATTTTAACTTCGGAGTCATAATTTTCAACCAACAAAATATTTTAAATTTATAAAAGATTTTTTAAAACATTTATTTTCTTGTATAACAAGCTTTGATCTGTTCTATCTCAATCTTTTAGGTGTATTATTTCAAAAGCTGTGATATCAAATCTATTTATGGACACAGCTGTGTGATGCTTAGCTGCGTATCGAGGTTAAGCCACAATACATGGAAATTCGATTTATTGGTGCTGTAAGGCTTGTTTTACTCTGATAAGGGAAACTTTTGCTACATCTGCAGAGTTAGTAGGGCAGGCTTCCTTTATCATCCCAGCAACAGTCTTAGTCCTGGAGAGGAGGTGTTGGCTTTTCTTGAAGATTAGCAGCTCTGTGTTTTGACCCAGGTTATTTCTGTCCTACGTTCACTAGTCAGAAAAAAGTGCGATTGTGTAAAAGATTTAAGCAGGAGCCAATATATCTTTAGTGACTGTTTGACACTTGTTGTCTTTAGATGATTTTCTTTAAAGCTGTTAACCAAGAGCTTTTCATAGTTCAGGTCTGGTTTGATGTTGGCTATAGTCACCTCAGAATCCACTGACCTAACTCGATGCTTTTGTGTCCCCAACTAACTCACTTCAAAAAAACCTTTGAAAAACTTCTGTGGTTTTTTTTTGTTTGGTTTTTGGTTTTTTTTTGTTTTGTGGGGGTTTTTTTTTGTGTGGGTTTTTTGTTTGTTTGTTTGTTTTCCCAGGAGTTGCGATCTGTGCTCTCAAAGCTAATAAAACTGAAATAGCCGGTACAGGGATTTTATCCAAGTCATGATAGCTGAAAACTGATGATGGCCTTCTGATTACATGTGTACCAAACCATGCCACTCAAATGCAGGAGGACCAAAAGCATCCCGAGTACACTGTGGCTTTTACATAGCTGAAAGCCTAATTCAGAACTCATTAAGCTGAGAGAATTATCTACTGATTTCAGTAGCCTGTAGTAAACTTCATTAGCAAAAGACCTGCTCTGCAGCATTTAAGAGAATTAAAGTTAAAACTTCAAACCGTATATAACACAATTGAAGGAGAGTGCAAGACAATTGAAAAAATGTTCCAAAGAAAGAAGAAAAGAGAGGATGAAGTTTCAAAATTATGTGTTAATACACGGCTTGGATGAAAGACAGAAGTACAGCTTCTTGTGCCAGAAGCTGCGGAGGAAGAGGTGTTTGCACTAAGAGGGACCAGATTGTGTGCACATACTGCTTTAGAAAAGCAGAAACCGAGGACTCCCTCAAAGACCATTCTTTACAGGAATGAGCCTTTGTTTGCAGCACAGCAGCTCTTGAGGTATCAGACTTTTAATTTAAGACACAGTTATTAGGAGCAGTGTTAATTTTACATAATCTTGTCAGGTTTTAAACTGTATCATTATTTCAGAATCAGTGCCTGAAGGGTGCATGATTTCTTTAAAAGAAAAGCAAAACAACAACCCATCTGCTCACCTAGGTGAGATGAACCAACAGTTAGTGTGTTTTTATTCGCTGAGATAATTTGTAAACTTGGTCCCTATTTATTTCTGCTGAGGTTTCAAAGTTAATTTTATTCCAATGTGTTTATAGCTGGCATATTTTCCAAGCCATAGGATCAGGTTTTCTCCTTTTTGCAGTTTAATTTTTTTTTTTTTTTTTTCTTTTTTTTTTTTTTTTTGGTTTACAGTTCTTCCACCAACTCTCTTTATGTATTACTGAGTAATCTGCACCCATTTTGAGAGAACTGCCTCATACCAAGATTATGGGCTGTGAGCTGCAAAAATTGAAGCTTAAAGCTGGAATAATTCAGGCAATAGCAGCTGCATGCAGATGAGCAGGCACAGTCTTTGAAAATGTAAGAAAAAAAGAGGTTGTGTGGAGATAAATAAGTAATCAAAAGCCTGCTGGTTCCATTCTGATATGACAAGTACTAAAAGTTCATCCCTGGTGCAGAGCTGATTTTTATGTGCTGCTTCAAGGCATCACGAAGTTTCACAATCAGGACAACTTGACTTGCGCCTTGTTGTTTTAGATGTCAGTGGGTTTAGTTGTTTCTCTCTTCATCATGAGAGTGTAGAGAGAAATGTTCACACTTTGCTGTAGTCTCTAGTCGTACTTCAGGTGGTACTTTCTACTAACAGCAGAAGTTTGTTCTTTTGTCAGCAGTTTTAAGAACTGGAAAAGTCTGTGCTCTCGCACTGAAACATTCTGTTTTATTTTTTAAAAGAAAAGGTATTAAACAGAAAGGGTCATAGGTGTTTCGTTTTAAAATTTTTTTTAATTTTTTTTTTATTTTGCATTTACGTAGTAAGATGTGCAAAGAATAGAACAATTGAATATCTTTCAAAGGACAGTGGCTCAGTAATTAAAGTGCGATGCTGGGTTGTAAAGCATATTTTGCTTACCTTTTCCTAAACTAGATTGGTGACAAAGTCAGCTTTTTCCCCTTGTTTCCCAGTTCTTCATTTATAGAAGCCCAAGATGACCTCGTTGCATGTAGACAGTGTGAGGTACTCAGATGTTATATAATCAAGGATACAATACTGTATATGTCAGACATATCTATATGTATCGACGCCTTAGAAATTCTAAGAAACATCCAGGCATGTTATTATCCATGTGTAGACAGTAATACAGGCTTTTTTTAATAATAAAAATTACTTGCTCCTCATCTTGATAAGGCGATTATTAAGAGTGAGAAATACTTCAAAGTGATGCTTTAGTGTTGGCATCTGCAATATTAAAAGGGTCTGGAATGATGATAAAGTATATTGCTTCTGAACAAACATTCCTCTGATGTAGTACAGAAGGGAAATCCAGCTAATTTTGAGTAAAAATTCTAAATGAATATATGCTTTAGGACAACTTGAGGAAAAAAAAATTGCAGGCCATTAACAACAATAACTGTTACAAACAGAAACCTCCAGAATAACTGGATTCGGTGTGTTTAAAAGTTTTTAAGATGGTTTTAAATGCCTGTTTGTTCATTATCAGATTCTGCTAAAGAGCATCCCATTGAAGGACCACTCACCAGAAAAGGCAGACCTCTAAGTGCTGCAATTGTACATATATCTCATGGTTTACCATCAAAGGTTGAGCATGTGCAAAAGCATTTCTTGGAGCTGTTCTAGAGGTGCCCAAGTCACTTTTTGTTGTCCTGTTTCAAAACTTTGTGCTACATTGCACTGTATGTAAGCAGCATCTTCTGTGTGGAAACAATATATAAGATCTAGATAGCAGTAGTTTAAAAATTGATAACTAAAAATAATTAAGAATACTAGGTGCATGTTAAATACCAATTTGAAATAAATTTAAGTAAAAAAAATATGCATGTCAGTTCAAATTGAAATTTTTCTAAATTTGATTAAAAATGAAGAACCTAGAAGCTAGTGATAGAGAAGTGAACAATAGCAACAAAAAAGTCTTAGAGATTATGTTCTGTGAGTATTTATCACCATGTTCTAGCACAGACTATTAGACTAGTACAGAAGAACCTGGAATACATGCTCAACAGAAAAAACAGGACAGATTTCTTGAGATTTCTTTCAAAGTACTGACTCCTGGGGAAATATATTTACGGATTTTAATGAAGCATAGTTGCATTTTCCAGATGTTTTATTGAACTACATTTGGATGTAAAATAAATCAGTAGGCTGTGTAATGAAATCAAGGTCTAGAAAGCAAAAAAGAGAAAAATCAATCTCTCCAACAGCATAGTTTCTAGTGGTCTTTTCTTTTTAAATTATAAATCCACCAAATTTAAATATTTATGACCTTCATGTCTAAAATAATTCCCTAGCCTTGCCTGTCATCTCGCTGAACTCTGTGATGAAGACAGAAGCTCTTTGGCTTTATGCCCCTCTTGATTATTTGTCCTGGGTAGATGATAAAAGAACGCATTACAGCATGGATGATAGCCAGCTATAGTTACAGTACAAATACGGGGATCCAAAGCCTCATGGCTGCAGTTTGCAATAGTTTAAAAAAGAGCAATTAAACTTTAGAAGCCTCCTTTTAGGTAGGGAAAAAAATTAACTGCTCCTTGTTTTGCTTTTCTTCGCTATAGTTATCACAATTTATTAGTGTTATAGAAACTAGGTCAAATTATGCTTGCCTATTATTGTTGTCTCTGAGGCCATCTACAAAGTTGGTCCAGATATCTGAACTATGTAATTTCCCTATGTTTATTTTATAACTAAGATTTCTACTCTATTCTGGTAATTGACTTCAACTTTGCTGCTCTTTCATCCTAATTTTCTAGGCATTTAGCCCTTTACCTTGTTAGAATAGGCCAAACATTGAGTAGCCATGGTCATTCCCAGTACATCCAGGTCAACTTGAAAAATAGGTCAGGTATATGGTAAAATTCTGGGGTAGGACTCAAGATTTGTTCTCCTCCCAACCCAAGGTTGCAAAGTTTTTACAGTGTTATTTTACATGCTTTAATGCATGGTCCAGTCCCTTCTTGATTGAAAATGTTAATTTCAATCCTAACTACCGTTCTTTCTACTCTTTGAACCGTTCAAAGAGGAAAATGGTAGAAACAGTGGGATCCAGCTGGGTCCCTTCTCTCCTTCATGGCAGTAATGCTGCTGCAGGCCAACAATAGGCTGAATAGATTGGATTCTTTCAGAACATGGGGTCCATTCATAACTAGAGAGATTGCTTTTCTGTATTATTTTAGCATCTTTGGAAATGTAATTATTGCAGTGGTAGATTAAGAAGAAAACAAGGATGGGGCAACGGTCTCAGTTGTGCATGGTTAGATTTTTAGGCATGCTGTTGGTAGAAATATGAACAACAACTCATTTTGGGGATAAATAAGCAGAATGCACTAAATATGACACATCAGGCTCAAGGCTGTGGAGCTGTGCAATATTAGTAGCCTGGCATTGCTTCTTTTAACTTTAATTCTTAGTATGACTGCATTGGTTACTTTTGGCTTTGTTTAATCCCATTTTTAGAGCAGATCCTCTTGGTAAGCCTCAAGGTTTTGTGTTCGGTTTTGCATTTTTACTTGATTGATGTCTGTCTTCAACATGTGCTAGCACATTTAAAATATGTATCTTTGATGTTAAAAAGAGAAAACTCCAATGACTTACCTTCTGTAGAGAATTCTGTGTATTCCAAGTGTTATATCATAGACAACTCTTGTCGTATTTGACTTTTTCTTATTATTTGATTTCAGAAATCATGTAGGAACAAAGCTGTTACCCTTTCTTATTGGAAAAGCTTTTTAACCTTGTACAAAGAGTATAGCTTTATTTCCAAGCTTAATTCAGGTTTAAATAAGAATAGTTTTCTGTGGTTTTTGGGGTTTTTAACTCCTGTCGAGTAATTTTTTAAAGAACCCAATAGGTACATGTTGAAACCCCAATCTGAAACTTTATATAGCTATTTTTAAGAGAAACCTATCTTTATTTTCTTTAAACTTTATTGGTAAAAGCTTGGATTTTAGCTTATGAAGCCTCAGAGGTTTATGTAACAGCATTAAAAAGGCATCCAACATGAAAATGAAAGTGCTTATTCCCTTGGAACAGAAAACAATTTCTTTTTAATTTTGTTTCAAAATCTTGTCATTCTAGACATAAAATAATAAATGGAAAATTATTTTCCTCCTTCACTTATGAAGTTATGTGCCTCAAAATCACAGAATTTTTTGTTGTGGGATTGAAAATCAGAAGGGACAAACATTTGACAGTAATCAATTATGTCTTCACCTTGGCATTAGATTATTTTGTTGGTTTCAAATTTTCTCATGCATGGAAAAATAAATATGAACACCTTGGGATCAAACATACAGCATGATTTTCATCAAGTTCATAAGAAATGGGGAAAGACAATAATCCTAGAAAAAGATATTTTGACCACAGTTAGTAGTGAAAAGTACACATATCAGAAATGAATTTTAAAGTCGTGTGGATCTAACCAGCTACTTTTCCAGTATAGATGTTTTCAGAAGAGTATGGGTGTGTCCAGTACATTGATTTTCGAGTATTTCCAGGGTTCACAGAACAGATAAATATTCTCCTAGCACGTTGTACTCACTTATTTTATCTGGCATCCACATTGCCTCATTAGAAAAGGCTTATTTCCTTTAGATGGTGCATGGTATTTTGCAATGGCTAGTTTTTCCCAGGTGAGTGTGCTGAATGCAAAAACAAGCATTCACATCTGTGATTGTTTATCAATGTTGAACAGGAGATTTTTATTGTTCGAGGAGTTAATAACTTTCTCTTTATATTGACAGGAAAGAGAAATTTGATTAAAGTGACCATCTGTGATTTCCTTTACTTCTATCAGCCCAGCAGGTCTCCTGAAAAGTGGGTGTGTCTCCTGTCTGTTCTGTGTTTTCTTCAGCCGTGATTTATCACCCAGATGAGAGTACGGCATGAAAACAAGAAATGTGCAGGAAGTGGCACCCCAACAGTAGCCCTGTACACTCATTTCTCTCTCATATTCATTCCATAAGAATGAGCTTTGAGGCTAAACCGTGTGCAATACATATATAGAGTCTTCTACAGCCAAAGCCAAGTCTACTCTGCATTTGTACATGTTCTAAATGAAGGAAAAGCAGTCGCAGCATTTATCTTTAAGCTGGATCATGACCAAAGTTTATCTCTTCCATTGACAGCAGAAAGATTTTATTTGGTTGAGACGCTGGGTTCGGAGCTACACTATATTTGTCTGACTGCAAAATAGTTTTATTTTTAAACTGAACGTTGAGGAATATCTTCTTGCTTATTTATGCCGCAAATGCAATAGTTGAGACTTGACTCAGGCTTCTAAAAAAGAAAATATTTTAATAATAATGTTAATGCAACTATTCTTAGTTAAAATATCCAGTACTTACAAATTAATTTTAAATTTCTTGATGCAGAAATCTTTCATCTATTTCTAATACCGAAAATACTAAAATTTAATAACCCAACAGCACATTCATTGAATCAAAAATTCATAATATTGACTTTGGACTAGAATCAAAGAACATTAATCACTTCAAAAACTTGTTGTCAACTTATGAACAGGTAATTTGAATTTACATAAATATAAATTATGTATGTGCTTATATATATATACTTATATTAAGAAGCATAACCTATGTTCTGTCACTGATAAGAAACAGATTCTCTAATAGCTTACTTACCAGTAGTTCTTTGAGTAAATACATCAACGTTTCAAATTACTTATAAAACAAGAAATCTCAATCTCAAATACATTCTACACTTGTTCTTGCATAGGTCTCCAGAACAAATTAAAATTTTCTGAGTCAATTAATAACACAGTGCTGTGACAAGAAAGCATTTTTGAGCTGATGTGTGTGGGAAAGCTGGTTTCGCCCTCTGGTTCTAAACTTACCCACCCTGGAGTGAGTTAGCAGTGACCTTAGTGTCTGGGGCTGGTAAGCGCATCTCCTTCCCAGGCACTCAGCATTCCCTCTCGAGCTCAGACTCTGCAGCAGGTTTTGCCAATGTTCAGGATGCTGACACAGTGCCAGGGAAACTTTAGAACAAGAGTAAGAAAAGATGTGTTGGAGCTATGTCAGGGAAGGTGGTAGCTATTAGTGGATTTCCATGAGACTTTTGTTGTCAGGTTGAGCTTGTGGTTATGCAGACTTTTTTCTCAGTAGAGTTTTCTTGGCATAATCATTTGGCTCACAATCTGGAGCCCTAAAACTGGCTAAGGAGTGCAGATAGAGAGGAGCTACCTGGGGCGTCCCTGAGAGGCTCAGGAACTGCATTGGAAGGGCTGGTGGCACTGCTGCTCTTGGGAAGGACTTGGTCTCACTTTTTGAGCAGCACAGACGATCAGAGAATGTGTAGTTATCACACGAACTGCCTGTGTTAAAGTCTGCCTACTTAAAAATCTTTCCCACCAACATTTCTTCCTTACGTTTGCTTGTTTAAACTGGCCTGAGAGAACCCTCTGCAGGCTCATAACTCTGCACTTATCAGCTTGACACGGGGCTGATGCTGCAGGCACTCTTCCTACCTAGGAAGTCAGCTGCAAAATATACATTTTGTTGCAAAGAAACATTTCAGTGAGAGTCATTCTTCTAAATAAAAAGAAAGATTATACTTTTCAGCCACCCAGGTAAACAACTGACTATAGAAATAAAACATCATAATTCAAAGGTTGCTAATGCTTTCCAAGCTTTTCTGACATTACCTGTCAAATTTAAAAGCAAAAAGAACTGAATAAGATAAATATCTGCTAATGGATATGAAGTGTAGAAGGCTCTTGTATTTCTATATTTAACAATGTTTTAAGTGATTTTAGAGACCACTTTTGCAGTTATGAACTTATGGGTAAATCCTATAGAAAATCAATTCATGGTGCTTAAACCAGAGCAATTTCTTGGAATCCAACTCATAGGGTCAGGAGATCATGTGAGATAATAAAGAAGGTCATACAGTTCATGAATGACAGGAAAAAACTCCGTGGATTCTTGCCTTGTATGTCCTACATTACTGGTGTTTCCTTTATAATTTTGGTTTTCCTATCCTTCTTCCTGATCTTCTACTTTATTTTTTTCTTCATTTTTTAAAGTCCTGTGGTGTCTGTTGCTTGAAAGCTCCAGGTGTTAAATTATTAAAATAATAAGTGACTATAGTAGAAAATTCACACTGTAATTTTCTCAGGCAAATTGAAATTGCTTTTGAAATTGAAGTCGCACTTTTTGTAGGCAAGTTTTTTTCATCTGATACACATTCACACATATGCATATGCGTGCATATGTAAACTGGTCACATTATTTTTGTCTGCATAATCCCACCCCATACAATCAACTTTATTTTCTGGATATTAATACAAATTGCATAACAACTTCATTCTCATTACAAAATGCTACTCTGCAGCATGAGCAGTATCCAAATGGTGTTTTGATTCATATTCCCATTACTTAACCTCTTAGACAGAAAAACATAAAATTCCCAAATGCTAAAAAGATTTTGTAACTTGCCGCTAAATGGCCACTGTAATTGCCTTTTTTTTTTTTTTTGCCTATTAAAAATATAAGAATCTTGTAGTTCATTGTGTAACTGAAGGTCGGTGTGACTGACTGATGGCTACAAGCTATTGTGCTGTACATTGCCACCATGAAAAGACAAGTACCAATCCATGTTTGGACTTTTTAAGGTGCTTTTTTAAAATTAATAGGGACTTCATACTCAAGCTGGAACTAGAGCGAAGAGCAAAGAATAGAGAGATGAGCATGTGTTGAGGAGGGAGGGATCCTGCTTTCTAATAAGCAGTTTCTGAAATAATTCCTTGAGCTGTTTATGAAATTAGATAGCCATTTCATGTGTCAGGGAGCAGCAGGCATAGAGTGCTTTGCAAGGGGGACAAGCTGGGAGTGGAAGGTGACAGTAAGGCAGATTGTCTTGCTTGAAATCTATCTTTTTTTAATAGTTCTTCATAGTAGTAATGAATAGGAGTGATCTAACTGCAGGGGAATTGTGAAGGTTGTATGAGAGAGATGGATATGAAATATTTTCTTGTGCAGTATTGTTTTCTGTTTTAGCCTTTTGCTTTTGGTGTGGCAATTCGTGCTACTAACGAGTTTCAGCAAGGCTTGTCACTGCAGAAATCACACACACCTGAAATTAGATTGTATTTCTGTTTGGGCATGTCATTTTTTACTTGAAAGGACACCTGATCAACCATAAATCATAGAATGTTTTGGGTTGGAAGGGGCCTTAAAGATCATCTAGTTCTAATATACCTGCCATAGGCAGGGACACCTTCTGCTAGACCAGATTGCACGGAAGTTAGACACATGACCAGCATGAAGTTATTTGTTTCTTTGTTTGTGGGTTTTGTGTGTGTTATTTCTTTTTATTTTTGATACAACTTTTACCAGCATTTGGGAGAACTAGAAAACTTCATTGTAATCTAAAAGATTCTGCTTATTATCTGTTATTTTATTAGCACATTCTATTAATGCAATTTTGATTTTATTTGCTTGAAGGAATAAGGACATTCTAATATTATCGTTTATTTCAATGTGCCAAAATGTGCTGATGGACAAAGTCTGGTTGTTGAAAACATTCTTTAAGTAGCTGTATATGCAGATGAAGTAATTAATATGAGATTAAATAGTCATATATCTTTTTGGTATGGTTCTAGTGGAGTAAAGGAAGATGAATTACTAAATACCCCATTGGTAAAATAAAACTGCTGCCTTTCAAAGCTTAATTACTTTTTCCAGTCACATTTTTCCCCAAGGTTTTATGGTGTGTTTTATTCGTTTTTTTTTAAAAATGGTTGGTATTTTCCCCTCCCTTCTCCACTCCTCCACCCCCTTCCTTGCCTTCCTGGCCCTCACCTTGGGGGAGTGAGAGACTGGATATGCAACCACTTTTGTTTACCAAACAGGGTGATTTTTAGCTAACTTTTTTTGACATATTTAATAAGATATTGTGGACATTTTTTTTGTATGATATTTCTCCTATAGATAATGATTTATTTTAATTTGCATTTGGTTAAAATATTTTAGTAATTTTGAATGAAATTTAGCTTATAGGCAACCAAGATGCAGCCTCCTCAAGGTGAACATATGCCAATTACGAATTGGAGCAGAGTGAGCATTTAAGTACAGAAAAATCTTTGCTTTGCTACCTCGAATATTCCCAGAGACTGTGTTAGAAACTGCCTTGTATCTATCAGCCTACTCTGTATACATCACATATTGGTGTGTTTGCTTCTTTTTAAAAAGTGACGTCTAGTAGTTATAGATGCTTGTTATGCTGTTGTTTGTCAGCAATCTTAAGGCCCTCCAGAGACAGTCATGAAGTGTTTGTTCTGATAAAGCTGTTCTTCCAAATTACAAAAACTGAAATACTAACAGAAACACCAAAGCCCAGTGATTAAAAAAAA